>PVHY01016253.1:0-34035 GCA_004024945.1 Uropsilus gracilis | reverse complement strand
GTAATATGAAGAATGTGCATGGGTGTATAAAAATAATGAGCATGTTTTAATGTGTTTCAACTCTGTGAAAAATTTCCACCCTGTGGGTGTAAAAGTAAGCTCTGACCTGGAAAATATTTCTGGATTGTATTAGGATGAATTTTCTTTTTCTCTGATGAAGCTCTATCTTTTTAAAAATTGCAATTATATATAAAAAAAAACCAGAAACTGACTTGCACTGCAGTAAAATCTGAGCAACTGATTAAACAACTTTCTTCTTCACTAGAGATATGAGAATAACAAAAATAGTATGGGACCATTTAATGTAATCTTTGTTCATTCAGACATTTATTTTTTAGGGCTGAATTTGCTTTTTTTAATGGGTTTTTATGCTATCCTAATTTCACCTTAGGTTCTAAGTATTATAGGATCAAGCAAAATCTTATGAAGTACTATTTGTGAAATCAAAAGCAACCATCTTTTTCTAACATATGAGTCTGGAAAACTCTTCATAAGCTGTGTCTCAGTTCTTCTCCTGCTGCTTTACCGTATTATGACCACTTAGACTATTTCTAGTTCTGGAACAGTTCATTCTATTTCATCACCTGTGACTTTGCATGGGAAGGTCCTATGATTCAGTAGGCCCAGACCTTTCTCTTCCTCAAAGTTCATGTAGAGCCTTTTGGAACATTCTTCTTATTTTGAGGGAGAGGAGAAGGAACTGATAATATCTCTCTTTGTGGCAGGATAGAGCCTCACTGTACATCTGCATTACAGTCTTTATTCTGTTCTAAAATTATTTTCTGTGTTTGCCTCTCTCTCCGGCTATGTTTTTGGATGATAGGAACTATCTTTTTATCACTAGCATGTAACTCAGTGTCTGGCACATGGTAAAAGTACAGTGATATACCCTGACAGGACTTTATAGTAACTATTGCTTTTAATTTCCTGTCTTATCCTTGGCAATTCAGAAGAAATTAGGATTCACTGTTGTTCATGTTTGTATCTCCAGTTTTCAGAAAAGTGCCCTGTGTGTAAAAAACTGCCAATAAATATTTAGTGAATGAAAAAGATGTGGCATGTATACAAAATGGAATATTACCCATCAATTAAAAATGACAATTTGGATGATTTTATGATAACATGGATGTACCTAGAAAGAATCATATTAGCAGAAATGAGTCAGAAAGCAAGAGACAGAAACCAAATGATTTCACTAATATATGGAACATAGAAAAAACAAACAAAAGGTCAGGAAGAAAAGTCAAAACAAGCTAAGAACCAAACTAAAGTACACAAGTTGGGGGGAGGGATGAGTGGGAGCAGTCAGGGAGGGGAAGTGGTGGGTGACCCCCAGGGATTACAATGATGTGAAATATATATATATATATACATAATTATATAAATAAATTATTTAAATAAAAATATTTAGTGAGTGAAATAAATGCATGACCAGATGTATGAAGCTGTGTTGCTCCAGGCAGGGCTGAAGGGGGTTTATGAAGTAAAGGAAAAGTGGAAGGCTGAGAAGTAGAGTGCTTAGATTTATCACAGATCTATTTTTAATCAAAGGAATGCCCTCATCTTTATTATTAAATGAAGAAGCCCAAGTTATCCTCAAAGGAAAGTTCATAAGTTAACATGGCTAATTTTTCAAAGACTTTTAAGGATTTCCTTTAAAAATACTCCAGGTGAGGGGGGGAGATACCCCTGTAGCATATGGTCCCAGGGAGACATCCTGAGTGCGAAGTCCAGAAAGTTTCTGAAAACATGTTTTGTGAGTCGCAGAGCCAAGCTGAAGAAGAAACAGCCTTAAAACTGCTTAATATTGATATGTTGGAGAGATAGCCTAAGTGGTCATCATATATATATTTATATATATTTACATATATATAAATATATATTTATATATTTATTTATATATTTATATACATATATTTATATATATTTATACATATATTTATATATATTTATATATTATATATATTAATATATATTATATATATTTATGTTTATATAGATTTCATTTAAGAAAGTGGAAAATTCTCCTCCATTAACCTTCTTTGCAATTGTTTTCTTTCTATTCCCACAAGTGTTGAAAATAGATCAGATTATCTTTGTATCAGGCTGTACATGTATCTGACAGAATCCTACACTATACAAATAAAGAAGTGATAAAAATCTGTAAGCTAACAATCCCCCTCTTCCCAGCATATTCAGAGGATCTTGAATCTGAGAGTGAATTTTCTGGGAACAATAGAATTCTCTATGTGTAGATCTACTAGTAGTTCACTGAAAGTAGCCCAAATGTCATGTGAGAAAAAAAAAGTTCCAGTAATATGGTGGACAACTTCTCCCTCCGGCACAGCAAAGAATCCTGGTACAGAAACTCTCCCTTGATTTTCTGGGTGCCAAATCATTCTGTATCTGAACCTATTTTTTATTACCATATTGTTTGATGGAGTTGAAAAATTTTAATATAATGTTGAAATTGGGGGAAAAACCCAAATACCCCCCGCAAAAGTTGTAAAGGGTTTCTTGTTGCATTTTTAATCCTTATATTGTGCATGTTTGTGTGTGTGTGTGCGCGCGTAGACACACACACACACACACACACACACACACACACACACCCCAGCTGCTAAATTTAACCTTTGTTAATGTTTATCAGCACCTATTTTCCACCTGCGTTGACTTCGTATGTTAACTTTCAGAGTGATGGACATACTCATTGTTTGAGAGCATAGTTTGAAAATACGCACTTTAAAACATGTGCAGTGTAGCCGGGCATGGTGGCTTGTACCTGTAAGCTTCAGTCAATGAAGCGGCCGGGGCTAGGGATCGCGGTTTGAGTTCCGCCTGGGACCCGCAGCGAGACCTAGTTCCAAAAATATAGCTGGGCGTGGTGGCGCGCGCCTGTAATTCCAGTTACCTGGGAAGCTGAGGCTGGGGATTGCTTGAGTCTGTGGTACCCTGACCACAGAACCGCAGGCAACGAGAGCCTGCGGTTCCGCGGGCAAAAATAGCAAGACCTAGTCTCAAAAAAAAAAAAAAATAAAATAAATAAATAAAATAAAAAAATAAATAAAATAAAAAATAAAACGTGCAGTTTAGTTTTTTTTTTGTGAATTATATCTCCACACAAACATTCAAAAAGTAA
The DNA here is from genome assembly GCA_004024945.1 of Uropsilus gracilis. Lineage (NCBI taxonomy): Eukaryota > Metazoa > Chordata > Mammalia > Eulipotyphla > Talpidae > Uropsilus > Uropsilus gracilis. The sequence continues at coordinate 30,896 of PVHY01016253.1, read as the reverse complement.
AAATAATGCACAAAAACACAGAGTTCTACCTTCAAAATCTCTACAATTCAGTAAATGCTGGTAGTTAAGTAAACCAAGTTAATTAGAAATTCACTTCCTTAGTTGCATGGGGAACATTGCAAGAGTCAGTAGTCATGTATGGCCTCTAACTTTATACTGCAAAGTGTAGACTTAGCAAATTACAGAGACTTTCATTGGACAGAATTGTAATGATTCTCGTGTTTCCCCCTTATTCTCATTTCTATGCCTTAACTTACTTTCTGCCCTTATTAAACCAGAGGTTTTCTATTAACAACCTCCACACTGAAACTAGGCCGATCTTACTAAAATGCAAATCTGCTGAAGTTACTCTTCTACTCAAAATCCTTAAAATATCTCCACAAGATGAAATCCAAATTATTGCAAATGGAATGGAAGCTTAGGATAGACTTCTCTGTCCTTTCCTGTCCTCGCCCTCTCCTCCATGGGTCTGTACTCTATACACATTGTCTAGACAATGTGATAAATCTACTTTCTCCATTCTTAACCAAACCCTTCCCTATACAAAAAAAAATTTTTTTTAGACTAGGTCTTGCTATGTTGCCTGGGGTATTTCTGATCCTGAGGACTCAAGCGATCCCCAGCCCCAGCCTCCCAGGTAGCTGGGATTACAGTCGCCTGCCACCATGCCTGGCTGCTTTTTTAGAGAAACAGGTCTTGCTATCTTGCCCGGGGCAGTCTCAAACCCGCAAACTCAAACAATCCTGTGCCTCTTGCCTCCCAGAGCTTGGATTACAAGCATGCACCACCTGGCTTGCCCTTAACTTTTTTAATCTGTTTTGCCAGGTAATTACATGATTTATTCTCTTTACATGTGTGTAGTACGCATGTATATGTGTGTTTGTATGTGTGTTTGTCTACCTGTCTGGAATGAAGGCTTGTGGCCCACCCTCCCATCATATCTGAGACCTATAGTGTAACTCTTAGCGGTACTGAACTTCAGGAAGTAGACTGTGAGGGTGGGACCCTCATAAACAGGATTACTACTCTTATAAGAAAAGACACAACCCCTTACAAGAAGAGTCTACGTCCTCTCTCTTCTCTATAATTTAAGGATGCTTTGAGGCGCTAATCATCTAAAAGGTAGGAAGTGAGGCCTCACAGCCCCTGCATTTACTGGTAACATGACATCTTACTTCCAACTTCCAGATGTGTGAGACACAAATGTTGTGGAAGCAGCCCAGTCAGTGGTATTTGTTACAGCAGTCTGAGCTGACTAAGACTCTCTATCCATGTGTAATACACACACATGCACACACAAACACATACATATCCTCAGTGTTGAGACATTTTTCTCCTTGTTTCCTCTTCCCTACGTGACTTCCAGAGCATTGACAGGTAGTCCTTGAACCCTCCATGATTCTAGGCAGCCAGGCAAATATTTACAACTCTTTTCAGGTACACTGATTTCACTTGTCACTTTCAGAGTAATGATATCTTTCCAGGGCACCTGGCAAGGCTAAAGATAGTGAAATTGGAGGGCCACCAACTGTCCAGATAAATCCTTGACTGCCAGGTATTCTGTTGACAATACTGCCACCTGCTTAGCAATACAAATTGATTTTTTTAGTCTCCCTTAATCTTAAACACAAATGGGTCATCAAGAACTCCACACATCTGAGAAAAAAAATCTCTAAAATGAAACTGAGGTACCCAAATAGGCAAGAAGCAAATGTAACTTTCAGTTAACAAAAAATATATAGAGAAGAATAAGATATTAAAATGTTATCCAAATCCTGAATAAAGAGATGACATTGCATCCAGAAAATAAGGAAGTTTAAGAAACATGAAAAGCAAACATGAAAATTAAAAACATGTTAGTAGTTGAAAAACTCAATTGAAGAATTGGAAGATACAATAAATCTCCAAGAAAGCAGAGCAAGAAAGACTTTAAGATTAAAAAAGAGATTTTAAAAAATTGAAAGAAAGATGGAAGAATCAGAGTACCTGTCTCGGCTGTTTAATGCCTGACTAACAAGATTTTCAGATACAAAGAACAGAATAAAACAAGGGAAAGACAATACTTGTAAATAATTTGAGGTATTTCCTAACCATTATACATGAGAAGATGCTCTCCATGGCACATCACCACTGAATTTAGGAATATTGGTTCTGCAAACCAAGAAACATTATTTTCCCCCTTAAATACATATTTTATTATGAATAATAAATATGTATCTGATATGAAACTGACCAACTACCAGAAGTCAAAATGATTTTGGATTTCTCAGCAACTAGGAGGCTGACAGCTACTAGAGCTGAAATGCAATAAAGTTCTGAAGGGAAATTCTTGCTGACCTGTGCTCACTCAAACGATTCACTCAGCTCTAAAGATAAAATAAATGACCTGCTTCAGACTTGTATGATCTCTAAACATCTCCAGTTACCATTTCCTATGAAGTTCCTAGAAGATGTGTCAGGAAGAAAGAGGGTGCAAACCAAGAATGGGGACCCAGATGAGAAGAAAACAGAAACCTGAATGCTGGAGCTAGCTGGGGAAAGTTACCGCAGTCCAGTCAAGGGCAGAGGTGTGGAGCTCAGGATACCTCACCCCAGGACACCTGAGTGCTTTGTCTGTATGTTTATCTTGACCACGCCAGCACCTGACTGCCTGGATTCTGATATATACCTTGTCTGAACCATGTGATTATGAGCTTCTTTTCTTCCATGCTCTGCTGCTACATAAATTGGAATTCTCATTCCTCTACTTTGACTTACACCTTTCAGCTAGAAATTGGTGATATTATAAGCATAAAATACAGACCAGCCAAGCAGCTGGTCAACCTAGCTCTCCTCCCAAGGGCCTGAGCATGATAGGTCTCCTTTTTCTGGAAAATTCCATGTCTTATCCATTGAGTGCCCTGTAAATGCCTCTCGCAATTGCTCAAGCAAGCTGATGTCTATGGCCCTGAGACTGTTGGCTTTCATTTTACACTGCCATGCAATTTCATTTTTCCTTATTATAATTAGCTTTATGGTTGCTACTTTTTAAAAATGAATTAATCAAACCTCATATTTATTAGCAGGTATATTTATTATTACTAAAATATTTGTTTGAGGGAAAAAATTGTTTTCATCCCCAGCCTTGACTGTTCTTTGCAGGCAATATAAGAGTGGAGGCTGTATGAGTGTGTTGTGTTGAATAAGTGGTCTTGAGCTGTGGATGATTAAGATTGAAGGTCACTTAAACAGATGGGTAGTTGATATGATGAGAGGTCTAATGTCCCTGTAAGATAGCAACACCTTGGGGCAAAGGTGAGTACCTCCTGGTCTTTTCATAATGATCTATAAAGTTTATGGTAACTTTTTTCTTTGATAAAACTCCTATAGCCATGGGGGTAAAAGGCTGAGAAGAATTGGGTCAGTTTCAATATGTGTGGTCACGAACTTTGTCCTATAAAATCTTGTGTAATTTTTTACTGTCTCTAAACTTTGAAGGATGGTGAAGACAATATTGGGATTTCTGTATTTTAGAAATTACTAATTTTTGAAAGTTACAGAATGGTTCCTCATCCACTATAATATCTTGGCCTCCTTCCTCAGTGTTCACAATCTTCTCTTTTCTCCTACAATGGCTATTGTCTGTAATGTTCATCTTTATTTGAATGTTACTGTTATCTATCTTTTCTTTGTGTTTTGTTTCTTTGATGAGATTGTGAGCCCAGAAAGGGCAATAAAACCTACCTTTCACTTCTAATTTGCTCTTAGTGTCTACCACTTAGTACTGAAAGAGTAGTATTCACTTCTGTTTTGTGAGTTCTTAGAATAAGCAAGATCATGCACTTTATGACTGCTCATCAAACATTTACCACAACTCTGTGAGGAGGTAGACATGGCTCTCCTCACTTTCGGGATGAGAACCCTGAGACTTTCCAGGGTTCATAACAAGGCCCTTAGCTCAGTGAAGGCAGAGCTGGAAACCAAAGCTCTTCCTGGTCTCAGTCTGCATAGGGGCGCCTAACTGTGAGTGGAACTGTTGGAGCTCACTATTCATATCCTTTTTGTTTCAGACAGAATAGCTTTCTTTCAGCTTCAGGAAGGTAAACTTGGGAATGTGTCATAAAAGGCAATGAAGTTGTAATTCTGTTCACTTCTGCCTTTCCTTGTCTCTCTGTTCTCTATTGTGATTGTCCCTTTTCACTCACTGAAATGGCTGTAACTGGGACAGAGACAGAAATGAGGAAATGCTGAAGGGTCTTGGGGAGATCCAGAGTTTGGGGGTCTATGGCAACAATCAGGATGCTAATCACTTAACAGTCCTCACACAATAGGACAGAAATACTTTCAGGATCCTGAGACTGACACTTTCCATTTCTATTCCCGTTTGGTGGGGGGCACAAGAGAGTCCTATTCAAGGTTAGCAGGGGGCTTGGCAGTGTCCCAGCTCCTCTCTGTCCCCACGCCCATGGCCTTGTCTCAGACCTTCTCGCCTGTCATTTCTCCTGATTAAAGGGATCAAGTCTCTCAGTGGGGGGGATGCTCACCACTCCCAGTTTGGTGATGAAACATCCTGTCTCAATGAAGAAGAAAGAATGAAAATTGTTGGGGAAGGGTAATGTGGCTCAGAATAAAAAGAAGAGACTGCAGGCTGATAAATGGGCAAAAATAATGAGTTGAGAAACTGATTTGCTAGAAAATGAACGGAAATCTGTGCAAGGAAGGAGGACGGGCCCATAGGTGCCATACACAGTCACTTTTAATATAAAATTCACACTGGTCCAGCCCCCAATTATTTTTTTGTATTGCCTTCTTAAATGTAATGTTTGATACAGGCAAAGGAATATGTATATAGAGTGGGTTATTTTTAAGCTTTTAGAATGTCATGTCTAAGTAAAGCGTGAGAATGTGCATGGGAGGTAAAACAAGTTGTATTCTTGGGTGAGAATACAAGGAGAGACATGTTTGTAGCTGCAGTAAGGCAATGCAACTTTCCTCCTTTGCTCCTTGAAAGAGTATATTGTAGTTAAAAAAAAAAAAAGCAATCAGGGCCATGAATAACACTGTCCTGAATTCAAAGCTTACATCCATATTCCTTCATAGCTAAATTGGAAAGATGCTTTCTCCTCTAGATAAAATGCCTTTTCTCTTGGTCATAGTCTTAATTGATCCTTAAAAAAAAAAAAAAAGTATGATATGCCTCAGTAACTTTAAAAAAATTAAAGTGTGTAGCAAGAAGTTAACTTAGTGACTAGCAAAATTAAATAACTTCAAAACTTTACTTATTTTTAATATATTTAAAAATTTTATATATATATATAAATTTCATATCTTTGTAATCCCAGGGATTTACCCCCCCCATCTTCCCCACTATTCTTCCCCTTCCCCCCCTGCCCCAAGTTTTGTGCTTTAGTTGTATGCTTAGCTTGTTTTGATTTTTCCTCATGGCTTTTATTTTTTTTCCTATATCCCATATATTAGTGAAACCATCTAGTTTCTGTCTTTTTCTTTTTGACTTGTTTCTGCTAATATGATTTTTTCTCAGTACATCCATGTTATCATAAAATTATCAAATTTGTCATTTTTAATTCATGAAATAACTCCAAAACTTTAAAGGGTGCCTGTCAAAAGCAAAATACTTGAAATTAAGTTCATCTAGAGATATAGGAGTTTGGTTTCTCTGGGCAGTGGTGCCTCATGGATGACAACTCAAGTGTTTTTTGTTCATATTGACTGAATTTTGTTCCTTGCTGCTTGAACATTGTGCTTGGGTCCAGATAACAATGAAGGCACACAGGATACTGAGAATAAGATTGTCGACTTGTCCTATGCATGCAAATATCCTCAGCCCAAACACCAGACAGGACTGGTGGGGATGAGCTGTAATTGGACATCAAAGTACATGAAAGACTTCTAAGTTGGAAAAGGGAGAAGGTTGGAAGAGGATTACAAGAGCTCTCTAGAAGATTCAAGAATATGGGACCTTGCAGTTGACTTCCAAATTTTTGGTGAGCTAGAAGAGGATGAGAGACACATCATACCAGTTAGAGGTTGTACCTGATACCTTGCTTTTGGCCTGGAATCCTCCCCGGTAAGAATATACTCAATAACACAGTATATTCTCATGCATACTATTATTTAGAATCATGGAAAAAGTATTTATTCAAGTCTTTGTATTCATGACACAAATGTTACATAAATTTCTGTGTGAAATTGCAAGTAATAATACTCAATAATAGTAAAGAAAAACACATTTGACTATGTCAGAGAAAAATTTTCTTCCTTGTTTCTTTTCATTGCAAATTATATCCTGAAAAAAAAACAAAAACAAAAACAAACATGTAAGTCACAGAGGTGAGGCAGGCAACTAAAGAATAAGAAAATAGGCTGCTTTCCTGGATTTTCTGTTCATGGTTTTTGTCAGCTTTGTGATTGGTTGTGAATAAATGCTCAAGTCTGTACCTAATGTGTAGCGCGTACTATTATATTGTATTATCTTTTTTTTTTTTTTGAGACTAGGTCTCACTATTTTTGCCCGTGGAACCGCAGGCTCTCATTGCTCAGGGTACTACAGACTCAAGCAATCCCCAGCCTCAGCTTCCCAGGTAGCTGGGATTACAGGCGTGCGTCACCACGCCCAGCTAGTTTTTTGGAACTAGGTCTCGCTACGGGCCCCAGGCGGGACTCGAACCACGATCCCTAGCCCCGGCCGCTTCATAGGCTAAAGATTACAGGCACGAGCCACCGTGCCCGGCTATATTGTATTATCTTCTTAAAAAGGTACGCCAAAATTGTTGACCTGCTGTCTCACAAACTGTACTTGCTTCTGATTCAGATATAGAAAAAGAGAAAAAGAACAGCAATCTCTGTACACAGGATTCCTGTCTAAAAAATACACTTATGGATAATAAATACACTCGCTATACATAATAAATAATGTTGTATTGTTTGGGGGAAGAGTGCTTAGGTTTTTCTTACTTTTTCTTTCTAAGAGCACCAAACGCTGCTCAGTGAAATGATCTATACTTTATGGAGACAGTGGTATGGGCGAGGTGCTGGGCTCCAAAGACAGAACTCTGAATCCTGCTGCTGTCTCTGACTAGCAGTCCCTGGAATGTGTACTAGGCCTCCCCAGAGGCTCGGTTCTCTCACCAGGCCTGGACTGGTGCATAATAATTGCACCGTGGGAATTAACACACTACCAGAGTCAGGCCCTTCTCTGAGGTCCAAGTCCTTCCACCAGATACACAAACTTTCATGTTAGATATTTAATTTCATCAAATGCCTTTTCTCTAATTCTTGAGATCATCATATAGTTTTCTCTTCTATCCAACTAACATGGAGGAAGTTGATTTTTATAATATTAAACAAATCTTGTCTTATTGGAATAATCTCCCGGTTTGTGGTATATTACCCCTTTTATCTGTTGCTGCATTCTATTTGCTAATGTTCAATATTTTTGTGTTTATAATCTTGAGGGATTCTGTGCTGTAGGTTTCTTTTCTGTGTGATGAGTTTGGTTTTGATATTTGTAGGCATGCCCCTGGGGTTGTAGTGTTTCAGGTTTTTTTTTTTGGCAAGGACTTTGTTTATATAAACAATTTTATTTAAACTGTATTCCACATTCATATAGCTCTGTGAGGTATATTGCAGATTTAGAAAAAAGGTAGAAGAGAGGAACTTATGTATTTATTTTTGTGTATTTAAGTGAACATGAAGTTTCATTGTGGTTTTTAGCTCTTCCTCTTTAGGTTCAGGAACCATTTCTTCCAGTTCCTGTGATCAAGTGCAGTATAGGAAGTTGTTTACATCTAAATGACATAAATATTATCTCTGTGATTCCCTAATATCTATATGATGCTGATTGCAGGATACCGCCTCACCCAGTTACCACCCATGAATACTGACTTGCAATGGGACAAGTAAAACTTGTTATGATATGCTGTTAATGGTGACCACGGATGCAGAAAAATGAGACTGATATTTTCTGGCTATGTTGAATTTACTGCTTGAACTTCATAGCATATATATGGAAGTCTTTAGAGCATATCATCACATCTCTAGAATGTGGCCCCTTACAATGGTGACCGTACTGCTGCCTTTTTCTCATGGCCAAAACCAGCAAGGATATGAAGGAGGGGGAGTCAGAGAAAGAAGGGCTCCCACATTTGCAAAAGGATTGTTCATTCCTCATATCTCATGACCTAAAGCCCTCCTGAAAGAGCATGACCACAACAACCAGAGGCTAGGGAACTACATTCATAGCGGTTGCTGCAGTGTAGTGTTATCAAAACGCCGACCGGAGACAGGCATTTCCAGAGGACTGGCTGACAAGCCATAGGGAGTATGAAGAAGGGGTAGTTAATGTGGGTCTGAGAGACAGGGAGTGCTAGGTCAGACATTCTTGCTGGTACAGGTAAAAGATGTCTGCTGGAAGGGCTGCGACTGTGGGCAGTACCACAATCAGAATGCATAAGGGTGAGAACCAAGGCATAAGTTCAAATATGGTACTCAAACCCAAGAGTTGTGACAGTGAATCCTTGGTAGCCCAAAGACCTACCTTGCTTTGTGCTGATATGAGAATCACTCAAAATCAGTATGTCAGCATCATTCTGAAGGCCCAAACTTGGGTGACTTCAAAAGCATTATTGTGCTAATTGGAAGAAATAATATATTTACCAGACCTCCTTCCTGGAACTGGAATCTTGTCGTGGGGTCCTGAGATGATCCTGTAGATATGAGTTTTGAGCAATGTGCACATGAATGACTTCAAGTGAGGGTAGAGAATCAGAGACAGGAGATCAGGGGACCAGGATGCTATGAAATGCCCCATTCAAGCCCAAGGGACACCACCCAGATAGCTCAGCTCAGTTCAACTGTGCCAAGCACAGAGGACTTCAGAAATTTTGGAAGCTATGGGAAAGTATGGGTCTTCCTGAGGCATAAGAACACAGGGCAAGTCCTGCCAGCTTGGATTTAAGGGTGGTGCTGAGTATTAGGGTGAGCTGGTCACATCCATGAGTTGGGAACTCACATCCATGAGAGTTCCTCTCTCTCTACAGTTTGCTACTGTTTGGGAAGCTTTAGTATTATTCAACTTAAAATGTTTTATAGAACTTACCAGTGCAGCCATATGAGCCATATAAACCTGGATTTACCCTAGTTGGACCTGAATTAGGAATTAGATTTATTCAACTTCTACCAAATATTCAGAGTTTCTAATTCTTCTTACTCCATTTTGATGATTTTTTTTCAAGGAATTTGTTTTACGTCAGTATAAATTATTGGCATAAGTTTGTTAATTATTTGTTTATCTTTTTAGAACCTGTCAGCTCTTTAGTGCAGTATAGGCTTTCTCTTGATTATTGCTTATATTACTAAGCATTTTCCTCTTTTTTTTTCCCCTTGGACTATCTAGCTAGAAGTTTATCAGTTTTAATATTTTTAAAGAACCAGCTTAGGCTTATATTCATTTCTGTTTTCATTTTTATGATTTTTTTCTGTCTTTGACTTCATTTATTCCGATTTTCTCCTCTACCTTCTTAAAGTAGATTAGAACACTTATTTTAAACCTTTTCTAAAATAAGGTCTCAGCAGCTATACATTTCCTTCTAAGAATTATTTTCACTGCAGCGCATAAATTTTGTTATGCTGCATTTTCAGTTTCAACAATTTAATTCTATTGTAGTTGAAACCTGTGCTTAGCATGATTGAGTCCTTCTAAATATTTGAACTTGTTTGATGGCTCAATAGATGATCTCCATCTTCTGTGCTGAATGTGAGTTAGACAGAGATGAATGTCAATTAGATTAAGTTAGTTGTTTTTCTACATTCTCCCCAATCACGCTTAATTGTTCCATCAATTACTGGAAGAGGAATATTGAAATACTTAGCTATCACTTTGGATTTATCAATTTTTTGGAAAATATTTATTTTTTCCCTTCATATTTTAAATTTGTATTCATAGCTGTAAGCACATTAAGGATTCTTATGTCTTTCTGATAAATTAGCACCTTCAATGTTAAAATATGTTTTTGTTTATTCCTGGTAAAATTCTCTGTTGTGAAATTTATTTTGTTCTGTTATTCATATAGCCACTCCAGATTTTTTAATGACCAGTGATCATATAAAAAAAGGTCATTAAGCTATAGATGGTCAATTCTTTTACTGTTAACTTCTGTCTTTATTTTTAAAGTGAATTCCTTGGAAGCAGAATAGCTTGGTATTATTGGTATTATTGCCCTTTCTGCACACAATCAGAAAATTCTTGCCTCTTGTTGCATTATTAGGGAATTTACTTTCAATGTAATTGGTGAGTCAGTTAAAATCTAAAATCTTTCCTTCACCTTTTAATCCTTTAATATTATAAACAGTTGTCTTCTTCACAGAACATTTTAACAAGCTGATAGTTGATTATTTTTTTATAGATATTGTCCTATTTCATTTTAAGCAGTGATGTACGTATCAACCATTTAGGGGAACTCACAATGATGGGCATAACAAGGCAGGGAGTACCCATTTGTGGCCAACAGCAAATGGTGACACCTCCATATGGTTCAGTGACTGGTACAAGCAGACACAGATATTCAGATAACTCCTCTTGTGGCAGCTTTTAGAAAAGTAGAAGACTTTCATCCTCATTCACTTTTTTTCATCCCGTTTTTTGAATATGAGTCAGGTCCTTTCTTTGCTATACTACTGGTTCTATTAAGTGATGATGTCATCTACTTACATCAGCAGAGAACTACTTAGGACAAGCCCAGTTCTCCCTTACTTGAACTCAGGTGGAGAAGGAGGAAAAGTGTATATAAAATTGTGTGATTTATTTTCTATTTGTCCCATCTGTTTGATGTCTTTTATTTTCTTGTTTTCCAATAAGTTATTTTAAAGTTTACTGAGAAATGACTCATATATAATAATTAGTAACCTTTTAAAATTTGATGAGCTTTGACAGCTAAAAACATGGAATCATCACTATAGAAGATGCAGAGTACTTCAATTCTCAAACATTTTAGTAATCCATTATTCCCACCATTACTTGATTAGGTATATTTTCATTTTTTATTAGTTGCTTTAGTGCTTACAGATTACATCTTTAATTCTTGAACTTACCTTCTGAAGTAGTATATTATTTTATGAATTGTGGGAGAATCTTGCAAAATGCCTTTTGCTCCATTCTTTGTGCTATAACATTTCTGTATATGGTATTCCTACATGCATTTTAAGTCCCACAATATAGATTTTTCCTTTTGCTTTAAGTATTCATTGTCATTTAAAAAGATGATAACATCTTCTCTACTGCCATTGGGAGACCCTCCACACGTTTCCATTCCCCACTTTCTCCCTCTGGTAAACTTAATTCTACAGACAGATTTATAGGACTTGTTATTGGAATGGTTTGTATTGACCACTTGATCTATTTTTTTTTATATTCCATGTATCAGTAAAATCATTTACCTCTGAATCACATACAATATTGTAAACCAATGTTACCTCAATAAAATAAATGAATAAAAAGAAAATACAGCACAATAAAACAAAATCCACAGAGAAAAATAATTTGTTTTACAAAAACATGCTTTAAGATAATCTTAAAAACACTTGAAATAACAGTGTAAATACAACTTAACCTCATTCTTAATATTAATTACTAATCATAACTTTACAATAATTTGCCAACGTACCGTGTAAAGTTAATATAAAAGAAAAGCAAATGCCAAAAAAATCAAATATTTTGTATTTTTATACAGAAAAAAAAAGAGATTGTAATGTAAACAAAATAACTTCTTTTTGCTCACAATTTTGCCATTTTTAGTGTTCTTTGTTCTGTGTGGACATCCACATTCCCCTCTGGGGCCACTTGGCCTTCTTTCACAGTTCAGGTGACCTATGAGATTCTTTCAGCTTTTGTTTATCTGAAAAAAGCCTTTGTCTTGCTTTAATTTTGAAAATATGTGTAACTCTAGGTTGACAGTTATTTTCTTTCAGCACTTTAAATACTTCACTTCATTGTTTTTGGGCTTGCTTAATTTCTGAAATCTATGATTCTTATCTATGTTTCTTTTCATGTAAAATACCTTTTTAAAATACCATTAAGAACTTTATCACTTGATTTTAAAAACATGGTTAATTTTCTTGATGTGAATTTCTTTGCTTTTATCTCACATGAGATTTGTTGAACTTAGTTATGTGGTTTCACGGTTTTCAATAAATTACAAACATTCCCTACCACTATTTATTCAGACATTATTTTCTAGCCCCCCCTTTTCATCATAGACCTCTATCTATATTTATTTATATGTATGTATATATGTATATAGTCCCATCTGCATATATATGTGTGTGTATAGATATTTATGTATATGCAAGTATATACATATATATGTATATCTATTAATCAACAAATCTCTCTCTCCATCATCTATCTATCTATCTATCTATCATCTATCTATCTATCTATCTATCTATCTATCTATCTATCTATCTATCTATCTATCTATCTATCTATCTATCTATCTATCTATCTATCTATCTATCTATCTATCTATCTATCATCTATCTATCTGTTTGGCTCTCCCCAGACCAATGGGGCTATGCTCATTTTGACGCAGTTTTTTTCATTTTTTTGTGCTTCAATCTGTATATTTCCTATTGCAAAGTCTTTATACTCACTGATCCTTTCCCCCTGCAGTGTCTGATCTTTTGTGAATCCCGTTCACTGTAGTTTTCATATCTGAATATTTCATTTGCAACTTTTGTATCTTCCATTTTTCTCCCAGTCATGTTTATCTCCCCCTCTACTTTCTTGATATAGAGAGCATATTTATGACGTTTTAGTGTCCTTGTCTGTTAATTTCACTTCTTTATCAATTCTGGATCTGTATCTATTGGCCAATTTCCCGTGATTTTGGGTCAAGTTCTTCTACATCTTGGCATGTCTGGAAATTTTGAGGGATTGTCAAGAAATCTTGAAAAAAACTCATCTTTAGTAGTGGTGTTTAAAATATTTTTGGGTTTTCTTAAGAGTATGTTTCATTCTAGTTGGCAGTTAAGTTAATGAGGATCAGTTTAATAATTTTGAAGTTTCTTTTAAAGCTCTTCAGGAGTGGGCGTTAAGTCACCTTTACTGAAGAACTGTAACTAATCCTGACTCTCTGAAAGTCCGTTGTGTTGAATGTGACCTCTTCACTCATGTGAGTGAAGAGGAAAGTATTTCTAGTCTTACATGAGCTCTTGAATTTACTTAGTTTGTAGCTCTTTTGTAGTTCTATTCCTCAGGTTGTAGAGTCTTTACCTATGCAGGTAAAGACTGGTGTGAGTTCCATGCAGAATTCTAGAGCTTGGTTCCTCTCTGTCTCTGTCTGTCTGTATCTGTCTGTCTGTCTGTGTCTATCTGTATCTGTGTCTGTCTGCATCTCTCTCTCATTCTTGCTCTCTCCCTCTTTTGCTTTGCCCAAGATCCTCATGGAGCAATTTCTCTTCATAGCTCTCTCATGCACAGCATTCTACTCTATAATTTTTATTTACCTGCATCCTCTGAACTCTGTTCCCCTTAACTGGGTGAAAAAATGGAACTTTGTTTGGGACTCCCCTCCCAAGCTCTGATCTTGAAATTACCTCTAGGCAGAAAGTCAGGGTGATAACAAATTACACACAATTTATTTTTCTTTTATAGTCCTAATGAGCTTTGTTGACCAATGTCTGAAAATTGGCATTGCTATTATATTTGTCCAATCTTTTCTAGATATTTACAGTTGGAGAGGTGATTATCCTAGTCCTGATCACTTCTTCAAGGCAGGAAGCAGAAATTTCCCAGATGCTATACACCTTCTTTCAACTTTATCTCAATATTTTATTTTGAGAGCAGAAAAAAAAACACTAGAGATTACAAAACTCTCTTACAAATGCTAACGCTATTATTATTGAACTTTTCCCCTTACCCCTACTATCCTTAGTTCTCAAAAACCTTTATCTGTATGTTCAATTAAACTCTTGAAATAGAGCTGATCTCCTTAATTATACTCTCAAATTGAGCTCATTTAAATAGAAAACTCACTTTTTGAGGCGTAATGTTTTAATTGGGAATCTATGTTTAGAAAACAATCTTATAAAAATTTCAAAGCTAATGAAAACGAAGCTATCTATCTATCTATCTATCTATCTATCTATCTATCTATCTATCTATCTATCTATCTATCTATCTATCTATCTATCTATCATCTATCTATCTATCATCTATCTATCTGGCTCATCTAATTAATCTTAAAAACAAAACTGCTAAAGTGGTGATAAAGTACATTTGTGCTTCCCTGGAACTGCTAACTAGAGTTCACAGTTAAGGATAAAATCTGCCAAGTGTCTTACCTTTTAAGTTCAGAGAAATGTCTGATGCAGATCCCATACTGTGAGATCTGCTAATAGTAAGTTTCCAGGAAAACCATTTTCTTAAACCCTACTCTTTTGGTCTCTGTAGAATAAAAACACAGAGGAGGCAAGGATATTAGACCTTGAAGGGAGGAACTCACAGTATTAACAGTGGCCTTTTCCTCCTCTGCCCTTAGAAGTTTCTACTTGTTCCACCTTCTTCTGTTCAAGTCTGTGTTTCCCAAGTTCCTTCCACAGCCACTAAGAACAGTGGAGGTGGGGGTTGGGTGGAATGCCACTGAACTGACAGCATTAAGTGCTGCTGCTAATGGAGCTGCAAGAGAGAGTGCCTCAGGGCAGCCTTTGTTCCCACCCTGACTTGGCAAGGATTGATGAAAACATGCCATGGAAGGTAACCGGAACTTGCCAGGCTTGGAGACTTTGGGTGATTGCTTGTTGCCTTGGTGATAGGGGAAAAGAGGACAGGGCAACTGTGAAAGGGTGTGCCCTTATGGAGATCACTAAAAACATAAGGGCTTCATCCTTATTCAAGAGCAGAACTAATACTCCATTCCAGCTTCTCCTTGTTGAGCTGAGAGGTTGAGTAGGGTAAGGTCATTTGCTTTGCAAGTCTAGGTCTTCCCCTCTCCTTGAAGCACTAGAAAGAGAGTGAGAAAAGAGGAAGTTTTGACAGTTTGGATTTCAGAAAGCACAGGATTAAATATTAAACTTGAATTGGATGAAGAAACAAGACGTCTGGCCTTGGCAGGATGTAGGGTTGAGAGCCCAGAACATTGAGTGCTGTTTGAAAATGAAGCAGTTTCATTCTTACACATATCTATGTTGAGATTACTTAGTCAAACTTATTAATATGCCTGTGCATCTGTGTAAAACCAGACATAGCAATGAAAAGATTTTCGGGATCTGGTTAGAATTTTCACACTTGTGCAAAATGTCCTTGAGAGCATTTACTGTGTGGATTGTTTTGGCTGGTTTTAAAAATAAATATTTTCAATAAAACTTGGACATAAGATGCCTACCTCTCTTCCTGGCAGATCTCCCTCTAGTAAGCAGAGGCATTTGTCATTACTCCAAAATTTTGAATTGTACTTGAAATTAGGGTCATCTGTCTCCAAAATTTTTATTGCATATTTAATGAGTAGGCATGAAAGCCTCCGAATGTCTTTGAATGTTTCCGTGGGGAATTCTTCAATGGTCTTCAGCACATCTATTTCAATAAATCACATGAGTTTGAATAACTTTGACCAGCTTGCCAGCACTGGATAATTGGTTTGGCTTAGTTAGGGACAACAGTGTGACTGTTGCAATTATTTAAAAGTCACAAATATGAACTGTACACAGTGGCTGTTATTCGGGGTGTTCTCTCTCTTTTTTCAATGAAGGGCATAAGAATGGCACACATGAATCTGTAAAAATGCTTCATGATAGCTTGTTAATCCCCTGTTGCCTATGTAAAAAAAAAATTGCCACCAACTAAATGACCTAAACTAAAGTGTATTACCTAACATTCTTGAAGATCAGAAGTCCTACAATCAAGGCTTTGATATAGAAAGACACCTTTTCCAGGTGAGAAGGTATCTGCAATCTTGAACTCATGGCACCTTCCTTGTCTCATTACAGCCTCTGTTATCACTATCATATTTGTTTTCTTACTCTTATAAGGACAATTGTAATTACACTGGATGTGCTGGATAAGTCAGTATAACCTCACATCTCAAAATATTGAATCACACTTCAAAGTCTCCTTTTCCACGAAATGTAGAACATTCAAAGGCTCTGGCAATTAGAACATGGGCATCTTTGGGGGTGCTGTTACTACCACACTACACTGACTAAAAAGCAAGAGATAGTATGGTCTCACGCACCTCTAAATTTATTTAATTAATTAATTAATTAATTAATTTATATTCTTTAAATCACAGCATCAGTAAGTGGTTTTTGGGATACTTCCCCCTCCCTCTGACACCATTTCCATTCCCTCAGACACCCCTCTCTTTGTTGTTTATTAATTTGTGTCAAGTCCATTAGTCTCTTTCCTGTGGCAGTGTCCTTTCACTGGGTGAGGGACTGTGTTCTTGGGACAAGGCAACAGTGCTGGAAGGTTTTCAGTCTTAACCTTGTGTTGGGCAGCCAGTCTACTTGTGGTCTGTCCATGTTTTCTTGTTGCTGGCTGTCTTCTCCTCTCCCTTCTCTGTGTTGTTTTGCTGCTTCTTTACTTGTAGTTCTGGTGTCTGGTTCAGGGGGTCTCACCCCAGCCAGTGTTGATGAAGAAGCGTCTCTGTGGATACAGGCATCTCTGAATGACCAGTGTAGGTCATCTCTTCTGCCTCAGTTTGCAGCCTTGCTGGGGGGCTGATGCCCCAAGTCTGTGGTCTTCCTTTCCCATGGAATAGGAGGGGTGCTGTGCTCGTAAATGGTGTCTCAGAAATCACCTCTAAATTTTTAAACAATAGGTAATTTCTGCTCTTGGCTTCCTATCTGTCTATTACCCTCATTTTCTTGATCTATTAGTGAGATTGCCAAATTCTGGAACATTCTATTGAGTTCCCCTGTTGGTCCTTAGCTTTTCTTCCTCAGCCCCATCTCGACTTTTTGATTTATCCTTCCAACCATTCTTGCTAGTATCCTTGATTCCCACACATTTGTCCTTTTGTGGTGACAACTTTTCTAAGTCAAACCTTCAACTCTGTCACTCCCTGGCCTGTTGAAGACTTGGAGGAAGGCTCTTGTTATCCTCCAGGTATAGAGTTATTGTGTCTAACTCTTCCTTAGATTCTCTGTCTATGCTTTCTTTCTCAGATGCACTTCTCAGGGGATCCTTCAAACTCCAAATCCTGTTCTCTTACTCTCTTCAGGCAGTGTTGAGGAAAAATTACTGCCATCAAGTCATTAACAGGAAGTCATGAATTTTGACCTGCAAACTTATTTTAAGGAATCCCTTCTTCTTCTTCTATATGATGGATGGAGAGATGATCCTGTCTAGGATCATCCAGAATTGTCACAAGCCAAGAGTCTCTGCACTCACTTCATATTCCTTGTGTTCTGTTTTTTTGTTAAGCTGTTTTTGAACTATATTCTGTAATTGCTTTTCACTTCTTTATCATCTTCTGATGCCAATCATCACTCAATTCAGAGTCCTGCTCCTACAAGTTCATTGAAATAATCCCTCATTTCCATACAGAAAAACTCAAAGCCAAGTTCATCATCACACTCCATTCAGCTTAGTTCTCCTCCAGGTAACTTTTTAAGGAATAGTGGTGTCCTTGTCTTGATGTTTTTTTTTTTTTCTTTCAGTTACTCTACAGTTTATCAGCTGTGAGACCTGTAGATCTGATATCTTATTATATGTTGGATTCAATTTTGCAATACTTATTCATCATAAACATTTTTACAT
Organism: Uropsilus gracilis; assembly: GCA_004024945.1. Lineage (NCBI taxonomy): Eukaryota > Metazoa > Chordata > Mammalia > Eulipotyphla > Talpidae > Uropsilus > Uropsilus gracilis. The sequence goes on along the minus strand of PVHY01016253.1, from coordinate 13,141 downwards.
TTCTATTATAGGAACAAAGTTTCATTTATATTTTCTTATATTTCTCTTATATCTTATCAAAGTCTTTTAGTGCTTCATTGGTCTGATTTTGTGAGTAGTGTTGCATGTCTATATGCATGTTTTAAGGGAAAACATTTGCAGATTTTTCTATTTTTGAATGATATTGCAAAATCAGTTTCAGTGATTGAATTTTTATCATATATTTTAGCAGCACAATATGCTTTATTTAATTTTCCTCATCATTGTTTTTAAGTTGTTTTACCTACTTATTCTTCTGCTACAATAATAAGTGGCAACTTTTAAGTGGACTAATACTAATAATTATTTGATGGAAATTATAACATCTTTAAAATTTGGGCTCTTTTCCAGAATTTAGTATATTTCTCCATTTCACTTCAATCTTTTTAAAAATAAAAGGTCCTTCAGCAAAACAAATAGATTATATGGTCATGAAAAATTACTTCATAAGGAGATTGCTATTGCTAGTGTTTGTCTATTATGAATGAAATTTTGTGCTTTTTTTGGCTTCACTTTGAGGGATATATTAAATTTGAAACATAGTTTCAGATGTTTTTCATTGTTCTACATCTTTGGTACAATTTCCTTTTAAATATTAATTTGCATTAATTAGTTATTACCAATTTCCTTGTTCCAAAAGTGGAGCTGGAAATCCATATACCCATTGGCATGAATTGGTCTTCGCACATGTGCTCAGAGAGGGTAAGGCATAAACATCTGCCTGAGAGCTGGTGGGGGAAGCCAAAATGGGAAATGGCTGGAAAATTTTTCTACCACTTAGTGATTGCAGAGCAGTTGGTAGCATAGTCTTGATGGACTCTGCTCTGGGGTAAGCCAGATATCTGTGAGGGGTAGAGGGTGCACTAGCTGTGCACGGTGTTTCAGGTGCACTGTGACCTGAAGAGGTGGCATGGGTATCCCCTGGAAAGTGTGGCCAGGGATCAGAGGCTGGGCTTTCCAAAGCATAAATGAGTCACCAGAAAAGAAGCAAATTCACCTGCAAATATGATCACAGAATTGTACTTCAAACATGGCTGTGATGCAGAAATCCCAACTAATGCAATAGGAGTACATTGATGTGTTTTAGGTCGAGAGCCCACAGGCTTCAACTTAAGCTGAGTTTGGGGGCCAAAGTACGAAAAGGGTAATTGCTAAAAAATGTTGGTAAGCATAGAGTCCCAGGGCTTTCTTAAATCGTCTCAGGGCTTTCTTAAAAATGCATGCACCTCTTTGTTCCCCATAGCATTATTTATAATTGCTAAAACTGGAAATGACCAAAGGTCCAGCAAAAGATGTACAAATAAAAACAACATGATATATATTGATAACACACAATACATACACAATAGCATACAAATCAGCAATGAAATTCCATTTGTAACAGTGTGGATGGATCTAGCATGTATTATGCTTTGTGAAATAAGGCTGATGATCAAAAAACACAAACTTATGTCATTGGTGGTAACATGGATGGAACTAAAAGGAAGGAATCATGCTGGATAGTCTCACTTATATGAGGGATAAAGGGGAAACAAAAAAAACAGACAAGAAAAATTTAAAACTAACTTTCAGTAGAATTGAAGCACAGAATATGAGAAGGGGAGAGGGGAACTAAGTATGGAAGGGACACAGAAGATTAAGATAATGGTTCATGGGTGATAAGGTGTAAGGTGGTGGGAGAACCCCCAGGGTAGATAACAATGTAAAAAAAAAAGAAATTGTACCCACAAAATATGAAAAAATTAAGGGTAAAAAAGAAAAATAAGTAATAAAAATATGCTCATTTAAAAAAAGAAATAAGGCTGATGGAGGAAAATAAGCAGAATGATTTCATCCCTATGTGGTTCATAAAGAAACGAAAGAAGTGAACCACCAAAACAAAAACAAACTTTAATTTAAATGTTTTATTTTATTTCATTATTTTAAATTGAGGTAACATGGGTTTACACTGTGATTTAAAGATAAAGGATCACCTTCTTCAGATGTTGCTACCCAGGACACTGATCATCAGGACACGCATAGTCCTTCCTGCTCCCTCGTCTGTGTTCTGTCCTCCATCCCTTCGCCTCTGGTAGCCTCCATTCTACAGTCAGAATTTTATGGTTTGTTAATGACTTTTTAAAAAATTAATTAATTGATTTTTAGCTGACGTAATATTGGAGTACCCCCATCAATTATTATCACCATAGTACACCCACCACAAACTCACCCCTGTTCTACAACCATAGACTGTTGTGCTTCTTTCCCTCTTTGCTCTTTCACCTCCCCACCCATTTCCCACCTTGGTGATTCCTTTCTATAGTCAGCTATCGAGGGTTAGTTTTTCAGCTTGTCTTTATTTATTAGTTTATTTACTTTACATTCCACACATTAGTGACACCATTCTCTAGTTCTCTTTCTCTTTCTGATCTATTTCACATAGCATTATTATTCTTTCAAGTTCAATCCATGTTGCTCCAAATGGCCTGAAACAAACTTTGCACTATGAGAATAATATGGTGGTTACCAGTAAGGAAAGGAAAGGGGGATGGGTAAACTGGGGAAAAGGGCCAATTGTATGGTGATAGATGGAAACTAGACTTCTTATGATGATTAGAACGTAGTGTTATTTTTACTGCAATAAAATGGTTTTCAACATTTTATGTGATTTGGGGGTATAGGCTCACATTTCTTTTGATGTATGTTACAACACCATGCTCACCACCAAAACAACATAATCCTCCATCTTAGTCCATTGGGTTCCCTTCTTGCATTGTTTTCCTACCCCTCTGATAGTCCCAATTATATAATCATATAGGGTTTGTTTTGATTTGTTTTCTGTTCCTTTGTTTAGTTTCTCTTGATCCATGTATGAGTGAGATCATCTGGTATTTGTCTTTCCTCTTCTGACTTATTTCACTTAGCATAATTCTTTCTAAGTTGCTGCATATGGCAAGATTTCATCACCTTTTATAGATGAGTAGTGGTACATTGCATATATTTGCCACATCTTCTTGATCCACTCATCTGTTGCTGGGCACTTAAGTTACTTCCAAAACTTGGTTATTATCACTATACCTGTAATGAACACATGAGAACATATATATCCCTTTAAAAATATAAATGTTTTTGCATTTGGGGGGTATACAGCTAGGAGTAAGATTGCTAGATCATAAGGTAGATCTGTTTTTAATATTTTGTGAAATCTCAATGCTGTTTTCATAAGGGCTGGACCAGTCTACATTCTCACCAAGGAACAAGGGTTCCCTTTTCTTCACACACTTTTCAGCTCTGTTGTTACTAGTTTTGATGTGGGTCATTCTTACAGAAGTTAGATGGTATCTCATTGTGGTTTTGATTAGCATTTCCACTTGATGACAATGATGATCATTTTTTATGTGCCTGTTGACCATGTGCATGTCTTCTTTGGAGAAGTGTCTATTTAGACCTTCTGCCCATGTTTTCTTTTGATTTAGTTGTATGAGTTCTTTGTAGATGTTGGGTATTACCCCCTTGTCAGATGTATGATGTGCAAATAGGTTTAGATTATATTTTAAATAAAAATTCTATTATCAAGCCTTTTTTAATTTTTAGAATAAGCTTGATTTAGTCATGAAAAATTAGTGTTCTGATTTATGTTGCTAATATTTTAGTTTAAGCAAGTGAAAAAATATTTTTGCTCTCTTGGCTTTGCTTTGGGGATTATAATACTTTGAAAAATAGCTTGGGAAACTTGGGAAGTGTTTCATCATTCTGTAATCTTGGAATGGTTTAAATAACATGAGATTTGTTACTTGAAAGTATTTAAGAACTTACTCATAAAATACTCTGGTCCCAATTCTTTTTTTGGAGATAGTTAATTGAATATTAAAGTATTGTCCATGAATATCAATCTGTTACAATTTTCTAAGTCTAATAGAATCCATTATCCTTCAAAATTACACATTTCATTGACTTCTAAGAATTTGTCATAGAATATAAAATACACTTTTAGAATTAAAAATTTGCTTCATGTCTACTCTTAGATTGCCAGTTCCTTCTCTTCAGTTAACATATCAGTAGTTTGTAATTTATAATGTTGTCTATCTACAGATGAGATGTATTTATTCATTCATTCATTATCTGCTGCATTACTTTATTTTATCTCTTATTTTCATTAATTCTGATTCAGGGTTATGAGTGATGCATGTAAAAATTGTTGGTGCCAGAGTACCCTGGTAGGTAGGGTCTGAGAGAAAGACCCATGAGAAGTGAGAAGTGCAAAAAGGCAGGTTAAAACACAAAAAGTGAAGAGAAAAAAAAGAGAGGTGAGAATGGTGGACTGAGAGAACAGGCCCATATGGCCTGATCAGGGGAAGCCCCTGGAAGAGTAAGCTGGAGGTGGCAAGGAGCCATAGTGGCTGGCAGAAGAGTAGCTGGTGTGGACACTGTGGCACCACAGCAAGGTGGCATAATGAGTTGATATCTGGAGATAGCCAGGGATTTGGAAAGCTGATTTGTGCTGATTTGAAGAGACTTGGACAAGCAGAGCAGTGTGAAACACTGGAGAAGAAGCAAAGAGAAGACACCAGAGAAGGACTGGACTTTGCAGGGTGCCTGCAGGTTTGGTGCGGTGCCACCTTGGATATGTGTTTGGGACTTTTGGACTAAATGGTACTTGGAGTGAAATAACTGGCCACTTGAGGCATTAAGGACTTTTCATTTTCCCTGTTGAATTTCCTTGTTAAACTTGTGTTTGTCTGGCAACAGCTCCACATGGGTGGAAGAAAGGACCTTTGGGAATGTGCCCAGCAGAAGCAGCATTTTAAGAGGATTTATTCTCCCAGTGGCTTGTTGGTTGGTGGCTTCTGTCCCTTTGTTATATTTCACCAAGTTTTATTTTTTTGTGTTTTCCATTATATAGTTTGATTATGTCATTTATTTCCTTCATCTATTTTTTTTTTTTTTTGTATAAGAAATGATACCTAAGTCTATGTATATATTTAAACACTGCTTTGACATATGATTTTTTTTGGTAACGTGTATCTAGTATTTTTCCGACTAGTTGAATTTTTTGGATCAAATTTTATTGATCTTTCATTCATTTGCAAAACCTCATAGTTTCAGGACAACTTCACATGATCCACTCCCTCACCACCAAAGTTCCAAGCCACTACATTACCATATTGTCCCCTCTGCCACCTCTCCCCTTCCCTGATGGTAATGGCCATATTTTTCAGTCTAAGAGTTATTTTGTTATTTGTTGCCAATTTGTTTTCTCCAATTATTTATATTCCACAAATGAGTGAAATCATCTGGTGCTTGTCTTTCATTTTCTAACTTATTTCAGTTAGCATAATCACCTCACAATCCATCCTTAGTATCCCAAAGGGCACAATTTAATTTTTTAAAATAGGTGAGTGGTATTTCATTGAGTGTATATAGTATAATTTCTTTATCCAGTCATCCAGCAATAGGCATTTAGGCTAATTCCATGACCTCACTATTGTGTTTGATGTTGCTATGAACAAAAAGGTACATCTATCTTTGTATTAGTGTTTTCATATCCTTTGACTAAATACCTAGAAGTATCACTGGATTATATGGCATTTCCATTTTAATCTTTTAAAGAAATCTCCCTATTGTTTTCCATACAGGCTGCTCCAATTTACATTCCCACCAACAGTGCCTGAAATTCCTTTTTCTCCACACCCAAGCCAACACCTGCTGTCCCAATCTTTTTTGATATAGGCCATGCTCACAGGTGTGAGAATGCTGGCAATTTTTTTTTGTCTTTAATACACTTTCCTTTCCTCTATGTGCTGAGTTTAAAATTAATTAAGTACTTTTCCTAAAATTGAATCTGAGCCTATATTTTAAATAATCTCTCAATACTTTCTCCTATGAGATTCTCTACCACTTGAACAGATCACCACTAATGTTAACACTGTTTTTGCATTATTTATATATAAACTAGTAAATAGTTTTAAAAATCTTTTTATTTAAATGAAAACTTGCCTGCTATACACACTATTCAATAGCTTTCTTTTTCAATTTAAGGAGATTTTAGAGATTTTTCCCCTATAATTACAAAAGTGACATCATTCCCTCTCCTCTCTCTTTGTACAGCTGTGTAGTAGTCTACTGAATGGAGGTACCATAATTTGAAAAACAAGTTTCTTATTACTATCATTTTAATTATCTCTTTTCTATAATAAATTTATCTGCAATTAATAAGCTTACCATGTGATGATATAATACCTTGTAATATAAATTCTGAGAAATAAAATTGCTATGTCAAGTGATTTATGCATTTGCAATTTTAAAAGCTAAAGACAGATTGCTCACTATAGGAGATGTACTTATTTGTATTCCCACAGACAATTATGAAAATTCCTGTGACCTCATACCCTCTCCAATAAAGTATGTTATCAAACTATTTGATTTTTACCAAGCTAATAGGTAAAAATGGTATTGCATGTGGCTTTAAATTTCTGCTTTACTTTTAGCATTAGAATTGCATTTCATATGTTCAAGAGCTATTTTCATTTCTTTTTCTCTAAATTATTTATATTCCTTGCCATTATTTTTCTATTATGTTGTTGTTTTTTTCCTTGCTCCTCCCTCTCTCCCAGGATCTCTTTGTATATATTAGGATGATTAGTCTTTTGTCTGTTACTAGTAAAAAATATGCTTTGTCTTTGCTTTAGTTTCTATAATGCAGAAAGTTTGGGATTTTATGTAATTGAATTATTAATCTTATTTTATAATTATTAGATCATGATTCATAGTTACAAAGGCCTTTCCTACTCTTAAAAAGTTTTTTTTAATACTTAAATAGCAACTTAAATCTTTGATTTGCTAGAAAAAAATGCAATGTATTGATGTAATAAAAATGTCAGTTGACTTCCCAGTTGTTCAAATAATATTGAGTAATCCATTCTTGTTCATTTATTGAAGGTACAGACTAACATTCCAAATCATGTATTTATTTCTATGGTTGGTCTTTCTCTTTTGCTCCATTTAGCAGTCAATGTTCTCGTAATTACTTCTATACTATTTCAATAAAAAATATTTTTACAATGTTTTAATATTCAGTGATGTTTTCTCCTGAACCACTCACTCTTTTTTTCTTTTAATGTTGAGCTTTTGAGTAAATTCTTACTTATTTATATTTAACCTTTAAGATAAACTTTCAGATTTTATAAATAAATAGATAAATGCAGAGCTTGCTATTTTTATTGAAGTCACACTGAGTTTATAATTTTAGACTTGGTTTCTTTATGACATTGAGTCTTGGTCTCTAAGAACATGGTTTATTTGTAAGAGTTCAAGCCTTCTTTTATGTTGTGTATATTTCCTATTTTCTTCACTAAAGTATTGCTCTTGAAAATGGAGTTCTTTCCTTCTGGTATATTCCATTACATTTTAGTATAACAAAACCACTCTTCTCCACATAATGTCTTTTACTCTCTTTATTAAATTATCTTAATTTTAAAGTCAGTTTTTAGTTTATAGTTTTGATTGTGTGCAGAAGATTGTGTTATCCAAATCTATCATCCCATAGAGCCTAGTGCTGCCTGTTTTTCTTGTAATGTAACATTTATACTCCCCTATCTTTGTTCCTTCCCCTTGATCTGAACAAGTCTGTGACTACTTGATACTATGTGATCTGAAGTCCTACAAAATCATGAACCTGTTACCTAGATCTGCTGTGACCCAATTGCTATATTGTGACAAAGCCAGTGGGCCACATGAAAAGACCACTGGTCATTGTTCCAGTCACAGACTCAGCTGAGGTCTCATGCAATGGCCAACAAGACTACCTGGGCATATCAGCAAGTGAACCTTCTCATGAGTCCTAGCCTCTAGTTTTCAAGTGACCCCAACAGAAATGAGTGTTGCACAGTTGAACTCAAAATCTGCTCAAGTTGTAGATTTATTACCATAATAAATGTTATTCTTTGAAGTCACTACGTTTTGTAGTAAGTTGTTGGCAGTGGTAAATGGAGTAGGTATCTGGAGTAGGTGCTTTTGCAGGATAAGTAAGAGGTTTAAAATCATGTATCTGCAAGTAATGGCAGTTTTATGTTTCACTTTAATTTTTATTGCCCTAATTAATTTTTCTCTAATTGTGATGTCAGGATAAGAATTACACCCTTAATGTGATATATGTTGACATCAAAATCTAATAGGACACTGAGTATTGCACTTTGTTCTGAGTGGTAAAGCACGCAAGATGAAACATTTCGATTTTACCTTAGAAAGCATACAGTGACATGTTTCACTTCGGTCAATGGAGCTCTAGAATCTTCAGAAAGACGTGTGTGTGGGGGTCCATGAAATTTTTTGAGGTGGCAATAAGATTGCATTATCTTGCCTACATGTATCTTGCCAAGATATCCATGGTATTTGCTACATCTTCCTCATTAGTCCAAGCAGCATGATTTAATGGTATAGTATAGAGGCATGATGCTTCTTGGGATGATAAGACAATCAGTTACTGTGGACTAAATTATGATATAGAGACAGAACTGAAGTATTTTTGAGAAAAGATGGTAGTAAGGGTCTCCTGCTGTCTTTGCAATATAAAAGAAGATTTTTGATACCTTCGTGTGACTTTAGCAAGTATTGCATTCATTTACTCCAGCAAAAAATTAGACCTTTTTTTGGGACAGCTGTTGCAAATAGTCACCAACTTAATACATTTGCAATAAGCTATTGTCATTCTCTAAAATCCATCAGTATTTTCCACAGAGACTGAATTAGTCTAGTTAGTCAAATCAGCTAAGGATATCATTTCAAAGCCAAAAATGGCTTAAGCAACTTACTTTCTCATAGTTTTGAAACATAGAGGTCCAAGATCAAAGTGTCAACAGTTTTTGTTTTCTCTAAAGCCTCTCTCTCCCTAAGGCTGTCTTCTTCCTGTGTCCTCACATGTCCTTCTCTGTGTACTTGCATATCCCTGGTGCATCTCTGTGTATCCAACTTTCTCCATCTTAGAAATATGCTAGTCAGATTGGTGTAATGTCCATTTTAATGGCTTTATTCATTTCTTTTTGTCTTACTTCCAAAAACAATCACATTCTAATGTACTGGGTATGTTGATTTTAATGTTTGAACTTTTGGAGGTTTATACCATAACACAACTCATAACACTGGTCAAAGATGAGTTAAATGTAGTTCTGATGGAGACCACCAACTCTGGGGCCTTCAAGTTGCTGATGCTAACACTGCTATCCCAAAACTGTGGTGTTAATTCTTTTGTTCTCAGTGTGTTCTGCTTGTGTGCTTAATAGTCTTAACTCTATGAACGAGAGATACAGTGTTATGATTCTGAGAACTATCTTCTATATTGATTTCAATCATGTTTTCAGAACTTGGACATGTGAGCATAGAGTGGATTCACCAGGAGGAAACTGGACCTAATTTTTAAATTGTTAAAATAACAACGTGTGGTTCTTCTTGTCTAAATTTTCAGGTGCACTTTGATAATATTCATATTTATGTTTTGACACAAATCAGGCCTATTTATATTTTTGACACAACACTCTAGAGTTCTTTTATAATTTTATGTGTTGTGTTTTCTACACAATCATTTATTAACTAAAATTTTCTTCTTTAGGTTGAAAATTTTAATAATTTAGTGTGCTAAGTTTGGACATCTGTAACCTAAAGTATGCATGCATTTACTATTAAACTATGTCTATTTTTAATTATCCATAAGGAATCAGTTGCATGCTAGAAACATATCTTCTCCTCCTTTCAGGTGGGTACTGGGAACTGGAAAGCTGCCAAGAAGAATAATCAGACTGACTTAAGTGATTATAAACAAGAAAAGAAAATGAATATAAATATATATGTATTAAAGAGGGAGAGCTATTTGCTTCTAGCATTTCTTAAATTGTATTACAATTAAAACACACTACAATTTTTGGAGTGAATGGTCTTATACTGTTGATCCCTTTTTGTATGGACAGAGAGCACCCATCTTTATATTAATATTTTCTGATTTATGTAAATTCCATATTTTCTTTTTAAAATAATTATGATGGAAGATTTTATATATTAACACCCCTCCCTTATTTTATTCTTTCTGAATTTATTTAAAAAGTTGCACATTTTTAAAACCAGAAACTTAAGAACTAGGTTTAGCAAACCCATTTTGGACAGGTAATAGAGAAAAAATAAGGAAGGAGACATCAATGCAGATAGGGGTTTGAGACATGAAGACATCAGGTTAGATTGGCTACATTTTAATTAAAATTATAGTTTGCATCTAGGAAAACATTCACACGATTAAATCATGAGATCCAGATTGACTTGTATTTTGACTAAGTTGATTTCATTATTACTAACATTGCCTGTTTAAGGCAAATTCTTGCAGTATGGAGCATTCATGGTTCCTCTGAGTTTATTTTGTGGTCCAGATTCACTATTCCAGTCACCTCTAGGACTTAGATACAAAATGCCTTCTTCTACATCTATTCTTCAACAAGAAACCCAATAGAATTTTATTCTTTTGATTAAAATCCAATGACCGATTTTCATTAAAAACTAGAAAAGGGGGAAAATTGACGTTATCACAAATAATAAATTTGGAAATAATTCTTTAAAACACAATGAAGACAAGTACTTTTGGAACAACCTCTATTCTATTATATATATTTTCCCTATAAAAGGTGTCCTCCCTCTGGGGCAGGGGTAGAGGTGATTTCCACTGTATTTTTTGATGCTTCTTCTCACGTGCTGCCAATGTCCACGGGAAAACCAGTCTTCAAAGAGAGCTCAGTTAATATTTCACCTTGGATTCAGACTTCATTCTAATTTAGGCTTCTCCTTATCTTCTTCCATACCTAGAAATATAGGCAATATTTTAATACTTTAACATCAGATTAGACTATGAACAGCTTTGATGAGCTTTCATCTCCCCGCATTCGTCTTCATTCAGTTTCTCGTAACCACAGCTTTTCTGCTTGCTAAGAAGGAAAGCCATGAACAGCTTTCTCCAGTAACATCTTTTCCCACCCTTCCCCTCCACATCAGGACACAACAGGCTCTGGGACACACCCAGTTCTTATGGTTTCTGGAAATGAGGGAATCAAGTTGGTTCTTGACTTGTTGAGTTTGCACAAGAACCCCATCCAAACTGCTCTGTAACCTGCTTCCAGCAATAGGGGGTGTGCAGCTGAAGAGCTGCAAACAAACCTCCTTTTGTTTTATTTCAACCCCATCCCTTCCCAGGGAAAGGGTTTTCAAAAGTCAAGAAATCTTGTATTTTCTATCCTGTTGAACAGGAAAGGTAAATTTCCTGAAATACCTTATGAGAGAGCAGGAGATGAGAAGGGGATAAGAAGATTTTTTTTTTAAGCTCAGAGAGACAATCAATTACAAGGACCATTTACTTCCATCTCCTGGATATTTAATCTCCAGTTTTCCTCTCCAACCCAGTTCTGACACAGTTGCTTCCTTCCTGACAGACTGACTAGAACACCTTTGCCTGAAGTGAATAATAGTTCCTGATGTTTCACTTTCTTGGAGATGAAAATGTTCAAGTCATTCTCATGCATTAAAGTTAAATCTGGTAAATGCTCCACACATCATTTTTCCTTTTGTTTTCAGTAACACATTTTTGTTCTAATACTAAATTCTCAGGGACTTTTTGCTCGAGCTAAACAACCTCAAATACTGCTTTGCAGGTTTGTTCGCATCCTTTTTTAAGTTGTGCATTCTCTGAGCATAGAATATTAACTTGTTTTGTTCCTGATTATATCCCTAGTACCAAGCAGTGTCTGTCTCATAGTGGGTGCCCAAATTATCATTCTTGACTAAATTCAGAAACAGTGGACAAAGAAGACCTCAAAAAGCTGGTCTATGAACAAAATATGAAACTCCACTGTATGTAAAATTATAAATCTATCCCCAGAGGCTCACAGCTATAGCGTTTACATTGTGAGCAAGCCCTCCGGCCTGCTCCTCCCACCCCAGTGCACCCTTCTGGTATGCACTTTGGGGGCTCAGGGAAGTGGCATGGATGCGGTTAGCCCCCCTGAACAGGTGCCCTTACACCATCTTCTAGGTTTGGTTTTCATGAGTAAGGAACTGGCAAGAAGCTGTAACCCTTTTTCCAAAGTACTTCTCAGAAATCACATTAAGGGAAACTTCAAACTGAGAAGTGAGGACATCTGAGGAAAAGAGTTGAGGCCGAGGAGCAGGAGGTACCTTCGCTGTGGGGTAACCAAGACAAAGGCAGAAAAACACAAGGCAGCTCCATTCAAACAGCTCCCGGCCCGGTCAGCGTTCCTTGCCCCCTCTCCTGTGGAGAAGTTTTTTGGAGCTAGTAACTGGTTGCTTTTTCTATTTAAAGTGTTTCTTCCTAAGTGTTCTACAGATGGGTTGACTTGGCAGAAAGAGTGGAATCTTCAAAAGCGGGGGTGGAGGACAAGGGGTGTTCGTTGACCCAGACAAGGAAAATGGCTCTCCACCTATTTCATTTTAGGCAGCTGTAAATAATATTTGGAAGAATTAGAGGTTTAATTACAGCACAAAGAGCAGAAAGAAACTTGTCATAAAGCCGAGGCAGGACGTGCTTCCTGGAACAGAGTGCAAGAGACTTGGTCACATGACCCCCTCAGACTGGGAGAGGGTCCAAGCAGGGGGCAGTGCTGGGACTCTGCAATCTGGGTGGGCTGAATGGGCCTCAGTTGGATGGGCAGTGTGTGTGGGGGAAGGGTGGGTCTGGGATGGGGTGGAGGGGGATGGGCACCGAAGGTTTCTGTCACATAGAATCCTTGGCCTGTCCTCTTTCTTCTTTCATTGCTTTCTCTGCTGTCACCCTTACCTTTTGTTTCTGTCTTTGGTCATATAAAGTTTAATAAGAACGGCCCTTTAGTCAGTCACATGAGAACTGGAAGAAATTCTTAGCTTAAGAAGAATTTAACCGTTTTAGGGTGCATTATGTCCCTCTCCTCAAGGCTCATGACATTTGCTCAAGTCCTCACCCCCAGGAGCTCAGAATGAGAAAGAAGGGTGTGCTGGACAACTACTTGAAGAAATTAGGCATGCAACTTCTGGATCCTATCAATCATTTCTGCAGAAGCCAGAAACATCTTTTTTAGGGGGTGGGAGTGTGTGAAGTGAGTCCTCTTTTCTGAGGATTTGAACC
>PVHY01016252.1:0-34202 GCA_004024945.1 Uropsilus gracilis | reverse complement strand
GCACACACACACACACACACACACACACACACACCCAGTCACATTTGTACTTTCCAAACCCACTAATGCAAGGAGACTGAGAGAGTGGGGCTGGGGTGGCTGGGGCCGGTGGTGGAGGGAGGGAGGGGGGGAGAGAGAGGAGAGAGGGAGGGAAGGAGGGAGGGGGGAGAGAGAGAAAGAAGAGAGAGAGAGGAGAGGGGAGAGGGAGAGAGAGGGAGTGAGAGCGAGCGAGCGAGGGAGAGCTAGCGAGCTAGCTAGCTTCGGAGTTCCTTTTCAGGCCCCAGTTTCCTAGTCATCTAGTGTGAACCCAGCCCTTTCAGATTACAACCCACAACTTCAGGCTGCAATACTTGGCAAGTCAGGACAGCCCCCTTCCAGAGTAAGTCGAAAGTGACCTCCAGCAGGAAAAACCCACACTTGCTACCCAGAGACCCGCCCACTCCGGCATCACTCCCCCCACCCCCATTCCAGTTCCCTCCGCCAACACAGCCCCCAGGATGCAGCCTCTCACCAGACTTCAGGGTCCTGATTTCTCATCCATCTCTGTCTCTTGCCCATTAACCCCAGTTCCAGCTCTCTGTCCCCTCCAGTTTTAGTGGCTGTTCAGTCTATTGCCAGCCCTTTGTTGGTTCCCTCCAGGGTTCTCTCTATGGAGCCCCTAAATTTCCTCCCATAAAATCTAGGGCCCCCTGTCTCAGCTTTACTTGCCTACTCACTCGGTCACCTGGGGAGCAGCAGGTAAATCCCGGTCTGGCCCTCCCGCCAGCCACAGCCTGCGCCACCACCCAGCTCCTAGCTCGGCCCAACTTTCCCCGTAACTTTCCCAGCGCCCAGGCTCCTCCCCTTACCCTCCCTTTGTGCCGCCAGTTGCGGCAGCTGCTCCGGTTTTGATCACTCCCCGGGTCTCTCCCTCCCTAATCTTTCTGAAAGTGGGTAAAAAGAAGACTTTCTGACTTTAACTGTAACTGTTTACCCCTATCTGCCTGCTTTTCTCTACATTCATTAGCATTTTCACTGATCACCTTTACCATTGATATGCAAAAGCCAGCCAACTGCTCTCTGCTTTTAGCTCCAAAAACTGCAGAAAAGAAAAACTTTAAAACACAGTTTAAACTTTTTACTTGTGGGTTTTTATCACCATCCCCAGCCTTCTCAACCAAAATATCAAACCAATGCAAGACTATCAGTGCAGACTCATTTATTTTTAACAAAGTGATTTTTAATTATCCTAATAACTACAAAAGAAACACGTAAGACTCAGAATACTTTAACACTGTCCAAAACCTTTCTCAGTATTGTCTAAAGTCCTTTCCCAGATTGCCCCAAATATCCTCAGTCTCTCAGTCCTGATCATCTTACCAATGTCCAGACAGAGTCCATCTCCAGATGCTTGAAGACATGTTCCTTTGACTGCTCCTCCTTGTCTTCCACGCTGTCTTCTCCTTGTCACCTTCAGGTAGCAGGAACTCCTTTGACTGCTCCTCCTTGTCTTCCACGCTGTCTTCTCCTTGTCACCTTCAGGTAGCAGGAACTCCATGACGCCGAACCAGCAAAGTTCACTTTCTTCTCAGGCCTGGCTTTTGCACGGCCTCTTCAGACACAAATCAAACTCAGCAAAACAAACTCCAACACGGAGTTCTAATCTGCAAACTCCTTAACTGCATTCAGCACACATGCTGCCAGCCTGGGTCAGTCAAGGGTTGCAGGCCCCTGGTGGCCACATGGCCAAGCTCACATCGCTCACACCTTTACAAAATGGCCGATTCCCATCTCTCCTCCATTGAACCTCTCTCTCTATACTATCCGAGATCTCCATATTAAAATCCTTCTCTTTGTTTGCACACCCTTTATATACCCTGATTTCCCGCGTTCCAGGAAACCAGTTTCACCTTGACCATTTCACTTCTTTCTCCCCTGCATTCCCCTAAAAGAAAATTCCAACTAAGGTCATTCTCCCATTTTAGCATACCTGTCCTTAAAATCTGCAATCTTAAACAGAAGACAATGGGGGGGGGGCACACCCTATCATTTCCATCAGAGCAGCCATCCTGCCCTTGGAAGACACTACTTGAAAGCACCTTTAGCACTTAGTAATCAATTATACCTTTTTTCCTAGGCTTTCTGCTGAACAAAGTATCCATTCAGGAGCAGAAAGAAAAAGGGATTGAGAAAGTAAAAGGAGTTGAAATCGGACATTGTCAAAGACCTGACACAGTAGCCAGAGGATGACACAGAGAACAAGGACCCCTGTTCAAGGCAAGGTTAGTGTTACTAATCATGCCTTATGATCAAGGTTAGTATTACTAATCATGCCTTATGATCAAAAACAATTTTGCCAGGGACAAGGAGTTTCCTAATAATGTTCCTGTTCATTGCCCACAACCCTCCCCCCTTTTACAGATGAAGGTACTCAGACCCAGAGAATGGATGACTTGCCCAAACTCAACCCCTAGGGACAGGTTCCAACAAGGGAGAAAAACAGCCAGTCACTGAGGCTCTGGAGCCTCTGCTAGGAGCTAGGGCTCAGAGGAAAGCTGACAGCACAGAAGTCACACAGATCTGATACAATGGCATTTATTTGTACAAAAAAACACTAACACACGAAGTGGAGAAGCTTGTGAAGGATGTGGATGGCAGGAGTCATGAGATGAGCCTTTTCTTCTTTCTTTTTGATATTTTAGTTTAAGAAATTGATACTGGAAAAACGCAAGACCCAGACCCATAGACTCTGACACCCACTCCCCTCAGTTCATCTAGTTCCCTGCCCAGCTCCCAGTCAATACCCTCCCAGCTTTGTCCATTTCTGAGACTGGGTGCTCCCACCCCTACCCACTTCCAACTTCCTTCAAACCTCCTCCCACCCCAACCCCCCAACTGCAACTCTACTTCTCCCTTGTTGGAGCTGACCCCAGCCCAACCCGAGAGACTAGCAGGACCACACCTCCTCCCTAAATAAATACCCTCAGCCCCCTCCCCAGTTACCAAATGAAAAAATAAATATTGTAAACACCCACCCCTGCTGACCTACCAATGGGAATCTCCTGGATCTGGGGCCCCAGCCATTCACACAAAAAGTCCCTTCTCTACCCTCTCTTCAACCCCCTTCAACTCCTCCCCAGACCCAGCTGGAGAGAAGGGGGGGCTATGAACCCTTCTAATGCTAGGGCACCCCACCCCTGTTATCGAGGTCCAAGCAGGGCCAGGACTGAGAGGAAGAGAATGAGAATGGGCTGGGTATGAAAACCAACAGATGTCCCCCCTGTTCTGCTCCTGCCCTGGTTGTGGCGGATAATGACACCTCCTCCTTTGCCCCCAGGACCATCCCTTCGAGTAGGACGAGGAGGCTGTCCATGGGGGGCCACAGCTGCTGTCCCGGCCTGCCAGTCATCAGCATACTGCTGTCCCTCTCCAGAGCCGCTGGCATCCTCATCTGTAGGAAGGGAGAAGTTCAGAGACAGATAGGGATGGGATAGAGGTAGCAGGTGGAGAGGTCCGGGGGTGGGCAGAGACAAAAGGAAGAGGGGTTGAAATAAAAAGATTGGCAAGAGAGAGAGATGGGGATTGGAAGGAAAGAATTGACAGGAAGGCAGGGAGAGAGATCAGGCAATGTGAATGAGAGAAGGTAAAGAGAGGAAAAGAGATGTGAGATAAAAACAAAATAGAGACACAGATGGGGAGAGAGGATAAACAGGAAAAGAGAGAAAATAGAGGTACTCAGAAGCAACAAGCAGCCAAGAAGAGGAGTGAGAGAGACAATGGAAGAAGAGGGGATAAATGAAATGCCCTGTATGTCTTTTGCCCCCCTGGCAAACTCTACAGGAGAACTATAGTCTAATGTAGCCGGCACCCCACTTTCTGCTTCTCAGGGGGGCTACCTGCGCTCCCCAATCTCCCACAGCCTTCTGCCAAGTCTAAAAAGCTTCTAATTGTTCTGCAAGAAGGCTTTGGTGTCTCCCCTCCAGTCTGTGGGAATCTCCCACAGACTCATATACCCTTCAACTCTGAGGCAAATGTTCAACAGATGTGAGTTAAGCAAATGAGTGAACGATTGGGTGGTAATTGAGTAGAAATGCGAGGAGGAGGGGCTTCGAGGACAGTGGGCGTGGTTGGGGCACTCAAATGGCCCAACCGCAGAAAATAGGGAGGAGTTAGGCCTTGGGAGCTTCTGCTCTCACCCCAGTCCTCCTGTTCCAGGTCGCTTCCCAAGGCTGCAGCCTTCATCCTGGTGGTGGCCGCCCGGAGCTGCAGCCGCCGCCTCCGTGTCTGGACGTCCAGGCTCAGTATTTCCCCATTCAGCTCGGGGTTGTCTTGCTGCTCCACCAGGGAGCCCCCGACCACTGGCGACAAGTACCTGCGGACAGAGCAACCCCGAGGTTCCCCTCCAGCCTTACCTTTGTCAGTCGGACCTCGCCTAGCCCACAAGAAGTTCCCGGCGCTCACCGGCCCCGTCCGGCTCCGTTCCAGCACGGCAAGGACTCCTGCGAGATGTCCGCCGCCATGCGTGGGTCCCCGCATACAGTCAGAGGCAGCCTGGCCCAGAAGTCCCGCACCTGGCTCAGCCGCTGGCGGAGCTCCCACACCTGGGCATGCAGAGAGAAACAAGGGCACTTCTGGAGCATGCATCCCCACCTGCTGTGCGGGCACCTCGCTCTGCAGCCAGGCACCCACCAGCCCGCGTAGGCCGCTGCTCATAGCTGCAGATGTGGGCCGTTCCTCTTCTGACCCGGAATTCCAGATCCAACTGGCCTCTTCGCGTGGGGGTGGGGCTCTGCGGGCTCGGGCCAGCGTGGGTTGGGGGGCCCCGCATTCCTGAAACACCTATGGCACAGGGAAAAAAGACACACCGCCCCCCCCACACACATACACGCAGTCATCCGTTGGTGAAATCTACAGGGTCCCTTCCAGTCCCCAAACTTTCCTACACTCCACACAAAAACCCCAGTGTCTCCCTGACAGCTCATACTGTCTCCCCTTTTCTCTTAAACTTAAGTTCAAGACACTGTCCGCTCCCATATCCCAGGCTGACACTCCCACTTTCTCATGGCCCCAGTACCTTGGCCGACACCCTTGCATTGTTTTCCTGCAGATGCTTCAAACCCTCTGAGATCCTCACCCCAATAGACTGGGCCGCCAGCTCAAAGGAAAAGGGGCCCTGGAGCTTATCAGCTAGGAGCAGGATACTATCTGGAAGGGGAAAAAGAGAAGTAGGGAATTTAGGGAGACTTGCTGAACTAGGAAGTGTTCACCAATCCTGACCTCACTTTGGGAGGTAGCAGCAAGGTAAAGCCTGGGGAAAACCCATGAGAAACACCCCCCCCATTGTTCCCTGTTTAAACTTCCCTCCCTGCCCACTGCCCCCCCCCTACAGACAGCACCCACAGGCTTTTCTGAATCCCCCTCACCCAGATAGCTCCCCCAGTCAGGATCCAATCCCTGGGTGCTGAGACAGCCATGGGCCACATTGAGACAGAAGTCCCGACAGGGTGGCAGTGAGGAGAATCCTTGACAAAAAGGGCAGCCGATCAGACGCATCACTGCCTGCCTGCAGCTTTCAAACATTGGCACCTGAGGGGAGAGAACAGGTCTTTGTTATCCACAATCACTATGGCTGCCCTCAGTGAAGTCTGGTGCCTACTGAACACAGGCAGAAATCAAATACCCCATCCCACCTGACTTGGGCTCTATGGAGAAAGCTGGACATGAACACCAAATGGCAGCAGGTGAGACCCCAAGAGCCACAGACTGACAAGGGAGGTTCTTATGGGTAGTTTGCTGCTTGGGAGGACAACACTAGAGAGGTAGGTGTGGGGTTCCAGAAAAAGTTATGGATATCATTTCCCCATCATGCCTGGGGAAAGAGGATGCAGGAGGTAAAACTGGGAGGAGAGAAAGAGGGTCTTGCCCACTTTTAGGTAAAGTCAGGATTCTGGTGCTCAGTTATAGGGACCCTAAAGGAAAAAGGGGGGGGCAGGACTCCAATCTCCAGCTGCTATGGTGATGAGTAGGCCCCCAGAGGCTAACAGAGGATATGAGTCATCAGAGAGGAGGAGGAGGTCAGAGGTGGGAGGAGGTCATGGATCATGACACAGGGAAGACTTCGCTCTTGCCCCCCTCCTTCCTGACTTACCCTGGGGTGCCAGGGTCTTGAGGCTGACACCAGAAGATCCAGCCCTCTCCTGACAGCTTAGTGCCTGATTCCTCCTCATGGGTTTCTCCTACTCTGACTTTCCCTTCCTGTGCCCTGCCCACATGCAGGCTGGCCCCTTCTAACCTTAAGTGTTTCGCTGACCACATCTCTTCCCGTCTCCAGACCCTGGATAAAGGCCCGGGCAGCCACCAGAGCCCGGGATACCTGAGGAAGGGGAAAGAAGGTGAGGGTTTTTGTGGCTTGGTCAAGACTACAGAGGGGGATGAGCAATGGGAGTTATCTTGGGGTAGTCAGGAGTGTCAGGTAATACAGGGACTCCAAGAGGTCCAAAAGAATTAAAATCTATAAGGAGAAAAGGGAATTGGGGAGAGATGGAAGGACTGAGTTCTACAGGGCTTGGAAATAGAGACTATCAGAACACTGAAGATGACCTGGGTGTGAGACACAGTTCTAAGGTTGTGAGACCTTGCCTTTGGGAGGCTCAGTTTTCTCATCTGTAAAATAGGATTACACTGTCTATCTCTCAGAGTTATGGTACAATTAAATAAGATACTATGAATGAAAATCCCTTTGACATATTAAGTGCCTAATTCATGTTTAGTTGAACCAGAGGAAGTCAAGATATTAGAGTAGGCAGAAAGAGCAGGTGAGTCTGGGATTTGTGTGAAACTAAGTACAGAATGGAGAGATGGGGACAAATAACAGAACCTTGGAGGAAGCAATTAAGGGAGACCAAGGAGCACTGAATGTGGCAGAGATGACTGGGACTTAAGACAGGGATTTATTTGATCAGAGATGGCTGCCATGTAGGATTCATGGATCATCTGGTCAGGAGTGACTGAGGCCCAAAAAGGAGGTTATTGGGTTGGAAGTGAGTAGCACACTGTTCAGAAGTGACTGAAGCTCAGGCCTTTAGGACCCTCACCTGCAGGCGGAGGCGGCGGGGTGAGTCCCCAAAGGGCTTCAGAGTGTCTTCAACAGCAGATGTTAGGCGCGTGAGGCAGAAGAGATATTCGGGGGAGAAGGTGTATTGTGGGTGCAGCAGGGGGAACACTCTCTCCAGGAGCTGCCCCCAGAAGTCCATCAAGGCATCATCTAACCCTTCACCAGACCTCTCATAGTAGTCTCGCAGTCGAGAGAACAGGCCACTGAATGATGGGGTGTGCTGGTCATTCAGGTGGTGGCCATAAGAGCGGTGGAAGAGCAGGTCCAGGGAGTGCTCAGATGATAAGAGCATCTCCCGAAAAACCTCTATGGCAAATAAGGAAAAAGGGGTATGTGGTAGCATGAGGCCAGAGAAAGATGGAAATGTGAAAGGGCAGAGGCAGGAAAAGATGGGCATGGGAAGCACAGAGAAAAGACAGTGAGTTGGAAACTGAGCAAGCACAAGACCAGCACCAGAGACCAGCACAAGACTGGAAATGAAGGAGGGGGGTGTGGAAGGCAGGGCAGGACCTTGGAGAGAGTCTGGAGTGAGGATGGTGGAGGGAGGATGCTAAATTAAGATTGGGCTGGGGTGCCTTAGGGATGGAGTAGGACATGAGGACAGATTGCCTACTAGAATAACAAGCACAGAGAGGAAGACTGTGGCCACGTTTGGAGACCCCAAGTCCTCACCATCAAATTTTCTGTGCCGTGCAGCCAGAGTGTGAACCAAGAAGGAACCCCTCTCCTCCACCAAACCTCGAAAGGTGGCCTCACTGTCCCAGGTCAGCTTCTGTTCTACTTCACTTGTACAGCAGGTGTACTGTTGAGAACAGATCCGGAGGTGCTCACCTGGACAGAAGAGATATAGAGGAATGGTCGTAAGTGATATCATGTAATTTCTTCCTTCTCCCTCCTATCTCTGAGGGTCATTCCTTCTCTCCACCTGCCTGGTCTCTTTTCTATTGTCTGACCCCTCCTTTATCCCCACTTGACCCTATCACCTCCTTATGGTCCCCTCTTCCATCTCAATTCCACGGCTGTTAGCAATGTGATCAGTAGTGATGGGCCAAATTAGTGTCCAAGAGGTCCTCAGGTGACCTTCCCCAATATCCACACCTCAGGACTCTACGGTCTTATAGAATGGTTTCCACGGCAGAAAGGGGCTTGATGGGGTGGGGGTATTTGGGGTAAAGAACACAATACTATAGAAAGGCTCACAGAAATAGCAAAGAGGACAAATTGGGATGTGAATAAAGAAAGAGGGGATGCCAATTACTAGAAAGGGATTCCTGGGGTGGGGGTGGAATAAGAGCTATTATGTGTACAGGAGGGATTGCTGTGATCCTAGTAAACAAGTTCAGGAGGAGGAGAGAGATTATTACTCTGCGCTGAAAAGACTGTTATAATGGTTACTCTGAAAAGGAAGAGTTATTGTGAGATAGGATGGACCCGCCCCCGTCCCCCTCCCACGTCCTCAATTCTCTTGTCTTCTTTCTCCTCACCTGAGATCGGGGAGGGAGGGAGTAGGCTTAAGCTATAGCCCCGATTCCCCAGCACCTGCCGAGTCTCAGTGCAACTCCGAGTGACCTTTGCCTCGCTCCCGGGTCCAGGACCAGGACCAGGACACAGGGGCAGCATCAGAAGCAGAAGAGATCGCAGCGCGGACATAGCTGCTGCCGCCCTAGGACTGTAAAGTGGGTCCTAAGAAAAAAGAAGAGTCGCCCAAACTCGTAAGGCCAGTTCCCGGCCGCGGGGCTGCCCCGCCGGCTAGAGAAAGAGCTCGATCTCCGAAAACTGAACACCGCGCACGATAGCTGGACCAGGCGGCATCTGCCGAAACAATGGGAGCGGGGAGCCGGACGGGGGCGGGGCAGGAGGCGGGGCCCCGCCAATGGCAGTGAGGAGTTGGTATAAGGGGCGGGGTCAAGGGAGAAAATAAGCCAATGATGCGCAGAAACTCAGCAGGGGGCGGGACTAGGCGGAACTAAAGGGGTGGGGAGGGGCGTGGCCTTCCTCGGGGGCGTGGCTATCCAGTTCGAAAGGCGGGGCCACAGTGGAACACAACCTATGCTATTTGAAAATCCAGATTGAAGGGGTTATTACTAATCTAATACGTAGCTCCTCCAATGGAGGGGGAAACAGAGCAAAGGGGGCGGGAGCGGGGTGGAGCTGGGTAAAAACCCGCTGCCGGCTTGCCGGAGTCCACGTGATAGGGCGGCACATCGAAGACCTCAAGGCAGCACGAGGCTCCCTGGGCATAGTGAGCACTGGGGCACGTGCCCAGGCCTCGTGACAATTACTTGCGCTGGGCCGAGCCGTTGGGTTTGCGCCTGCGCAAAACATGCCTCGTGCCTTCCCGCTTTTTTCTGGAGTCTTCCGCCACGGGGAAGGAAAGCCGAGGGTGACTGTGACGGAGGTGGGGTAGTCCTAGAAGCCTGTGGGACTAGAAGCGGCGAATTTTCTACAGTCCTGCTCAGCCGGAAGTCGCTCTGACAGTGAGACTCCTTTTTGACCTGAGAATACACCCTCTCCCCACCAGCCTACCCGACCCTGAGAGGGGAGCCGCCCTCTTTCACTTCTCACAGGGCAAGAAACCCCGTCCCCGTCCCCATGCCCAAGAAACCGCTCCTCACTTTTCCTGAGTCGCTAAAAATCATCTCAGTTAAAAGAAACTTACCCCCGGGTTGGTCAAGGCTAGCGACTTAATGAAAAAGAGAGAAAATGAGAGGTTTTTCCTCAGCGTTTACGACCCCATTCTTACAGGGCCCGTTTCTGCCCCCAAATCATGAAGCGCTCCACACTCCATTCCATGTAGAATCTGGTCACAACCTTTAGGGGGAAAAAAAGCCGGGGTGTTTTTACGTTTTCTGTTGTAATGTGTAATGTGTTGCACCAGTCCTCCAGAAATGGACCGCTTCTGCCTCTCTGACCTGTGCTTGGAGAGTAATCCCCAATTACCCCATGCCTTAGGTCAAGACTGTCCTATTTTTCATGGGTTGTCCCCTCCACCCTCCACAAAGCAGCTGTCTTGGAAAGAAAGGGGTCAGGGCTGTGGATAGAGAAGGTGGGAAGCGGTATAAAACCCTTTTTCTCTCTCTTCCCCCAGCTGGATGACCATGCCTACCCTACGGTCCTCCTTCCGGCTCCAGAGCCGCCCCTCCCCAAGCAGCGTGTCCGTGTCCTCTCCGCCACTGAGAGGAGACGCCAGCAGACAGAGGCACTTGTCTGCGTCTTCTAGTTCGTCCCTCAGAGTGCTCTGTGATGACAGGGACTCAGACCAGAGTTTAGAGGGGTGAGTGGAATTGGTGAAAAATCCGGCAACTTTCTCCTGTCCGAGGTGGCTATAAAAACATGAGAGACCAACATTAGAACTGTGACCCCCTTCAGCTCTGCTTGCTGTTTTTTTTTAGCTGTCTTCCATGTGGTAGGCATCAAGAATAATACATCCTGTCCTAACTTTATTGCCAACTTGTTGTCTAAACCTTTCTGGAACATCTTGATATCTTCCCACCATATAACCTTTGGTGGGAGCTGGGAAGTGAACAAAGACGTGTTCTTCATGGTTGTTTGACAAATAGTATATACTTTTTAGTTGATGTCCTGTCCTTCCCTTATTTGGGCACTCTTATAACAGATTCTTCTGTCCTTATCTGATATGTTTATGAGTTTATTTTGTGAAGAAAAATATTATTGTATATTGTTTTTCTCTTTACAGAACAGTGCCATACAAGATCTGATTTAATTCCCTTGTTATTTTGACTGTTCTTATCTGAATCATGTCTGATTTTGTCACTGCTGTTGTTGGGACCGTATTTTATCTATATTATAAACTTAGTTCTAATCAGTGGCATGTGATTATGTTTCATGGGATGAAATTTAATGGTAGGTACATATTTATCTTTGTATGAATAATGTATGACTTTCTGAGCCATGCTGATTTTTCTCCATAGCAGTGATTCTCTGCTTTAGTGAATATCACCTGATCTTTTTATTCAGAGAAAATATTAGGAAAGCGCCGGACACGGTGGCTCGTGCTTGTAAACTTCAGCCTATGAAGCGGCCGGGGCTAGGGATCGCGGTTGGAGTCCCGCCTGGGGCCCGTAGCAAGACCTAGTTCCAAAAAAGATAGCTGGGTGTGGTGGCGCGCGCCTGTAATCCCAGCTACCTGGGAAGCTGAGGCTGGGAATTGCTTGAGTCTGTGGTACCCCGGGCAATGAGAGTCTGCGGTTCCACGGGCAAAAATAGCAAGACCTGGTCTCCAAAAAAAGAAAAGAAAAGAAAAGAAAATATTAGGAAAGCGTTGTCCTTCAGCCACCTCAGTGCCTCGTTTTTCTTCTCCTTTGCTTCAGTCAAGTGAATGTTTTCCTTTGTTTGTTCCTACTTTCTGATAACAGTAAGCTCGTCTCTGAAAGAAAATCTGAATTTATTTTTCTCATGGAGAGGGGAAATCAGTAGAAACAAATTATAATTCATCTACCCTTTTACATAAAGGGACATGATATTTTACCTGAAAAGGACCATTCATCCTCACAGGGGTAATGACTCTTTTTCGACTGATGAAGGCAGTGACTTTGAAGATAACTTGAGACACAATGTGAAGAAGAGGGCAGCAAAACGACCGCTTAAGACAACCCCAGTGAGTCAGTTTTGTTTTGTTTTGTTTTTTAATCTGGTCTGGGAAATGGCAAAAACAAACAAACAAAACAAAACCAAAAATGAACTAAATGAAGGATAAAACTTAAAGAGTTTGAAGGGACAAAAGGAAGAGGGCAAATTTTAAAGAGAAAAGAATAGAGGCTGTTGGGATCTAAAGGAATGATAATGGGCCTAAAGAACTTTTAAAGGGAGAAATAATCAGAGATAGTTGTTTATAATATAAAGTACAATATAAATGTTATAAAATATAAAAAATACAATTATTTCAGTTTAGAGTCAAAAACTGCTATAGTCGTCAACTTAAGCCTACTTGTGTGATGTGATCAAAAGTGAGTGATTATTTCACTTACTTTTAAGAAACATTCCAGATCTCTTTATACTTACCAGGTGGCTAAACAACCAAGGAAGGGATCCCAAATGGTACATGGTCACAGTCAGAAAGAGGCAGAGCCACCAGTCAGTGATCTCTTTGATGCTGTGAAAGCTGCCAAAAGTGACATGCAAGTAAGTGAATCTCTTGTTTCTAGATACTGCCTCACTCTTGGTAGGGTGGAAAGATAAGGACAACTGTCTAAACTTGATTTAATGTTAATATTTATAACATACTAGTAGCATCAGTGAACGTAACTTATATCAGGAAAGGCAGATAAGGTCTTTGAATGATATTTTGGATGAGAGCAAACATTACTTTCCTTAAGTAGCACAGAACAAGATCCATTTCACTTTTGTTTATTGGTGGAGGCAAGTCATACCTGGTGATCTAGGAAGGAAATTTAAGTGTGGATGGCACTGTGTTCACCCTTGTCACCTTTTTTACTGCACTTTAGCAATTATACCTAATTCTTCCCTCACCCCACATTTCTTTTGCCATGATTTTACAATTTTGATAGTGCCTATTAGTATATACAATTTACATGATAGGTTAACATTTTTTTGTTTAAATCGTCACTCAGAGTTCTCCCATCTCAAGAAATGAAATGTTAATGCTATAGTGGCCCTTGTGTAATCTTTCTTTCACCCTACCCCCACAGTCCCCTCACCACTAAGTTGAACTTTCTATTAATCATCCCACATCTTTCATTATAGTTTTGTCACCAATGAATGTGGCCTTAATTTCTGTAAGAGAATCATTCTTTATATAGTATTTTGTGATTTCATTACTTTACTTAGCATTATTAGCAATTCACCCATGTTGATATATTAGGTAGATTTTTATAGTTTTTAGGAAAGTTTCAGATTAGACATATGGAATTTTTCTACTTGTGTTCTTATTTATTTATAATTTTATAACATTGTAATCAGACATATAGACTGAAAATTTTGGAGACCAAATTTATGACAGCATTTAGTCAGTTTCCAAAATATTTTATACATGCTTAAAGAGAACATATGTTCTCAGCCAGGCACCGTGGCTCGTGCCTGTAAGCTTCAGCCTATGAAGCGGCCGGGGCTGGGGATCGCAGTTCGAGTCCCGCCTGGGACCCATAGCGACCTAGTTCCAAAAAAAAAAAAATAGCTGGGCGTGGTGGCACGTGCCTGTAATCCCAGCTACCTGGGAAGCTGAGGCTGGGGATTGCTTGAGTCTGTGGTACCCCAGGCAACGAGAGCCTGCGGTTCCACGGGCAAAAATAGCGAGACCTAGTCTCAAAAAAAAAAAAAAGAGAGAACATATGTTCTCCATTTGTGAGGTACAGTGTTCTGTTGGGTGAGATCAAAGTGTTAAATATTACACTACTTTAGTATAGCAACTAGGTATTTTTTTTTCTTCTTCTTTGGCTTTTTATCTCATTGATATCAGTTACAGAGAGGTGACTTATTTTCAGTTACTGCTTTTGTGTTAAAGTCCATCTTGGCCAGGCACAGTGGCTCGTCCCTGTAAGCTTCAGCCTATGAAGTGAAGTGGCCGGGGCTAGGGATTGCGGTTCGAGTCCTGCCTGGGACCCGTAGCGAGACCTAGTTCCAAAAAAATAGTTGGGCGTGGTGGCGTGCGCCTGTTATCCCAGCTACCTGGGAAGCTGAGGCTGGGGATTGCTTGAGTCTGTGGTACCCCGGGCAACGAGAGCCTCTGGTTCCACAGGCAAAAATAGCGAGACCTAGTCTCAAAAAATAAAAAATAAAAAAATAAATAAAGCCCATCCTTACCATAACTACTTTTGAGACTTTGTTTCCATACAGTCTGTCCTGTAGACTCACTTTTTATTGTTATATACTGATACTGCTTTATCTTTATGCATTAAGACAAATTATATTCTATATATCTACAGTAGCTTCATTTTTGGTTAGAAATTGCCCAGTAATTTTTTTTTATTCTTTTACTTTTAATCTTTTTTGTGTTGTGAGTCTTGTCTTTTATATACAGTATATTTCTCTGTCATTTCTTTAATCCATCTGCCAGTCTGTCCTTTAACCAGAGACTTTAATTCTTTTTTTTTTTTTTTTTTGAGACTAGGTCTCACTATTTTTGCCCATGGAACTGCAGGCTCACATTACCCAGGGTACCACAGACTCAGACAATCCCAGCCTCAGTTTCCCAGGTAGCTGGGATTACAGGAGCATGCCACCACACCCAGCTATTCAGAGACTTTAATTCTTTATTGTCACCGATATATTTGAATTTGTTTCTATTATTTTGTGTGCTTTATCTTACCTTTTTTGTTTCCTTCTCCCCTTCGCTTGTTTGCTTTTGGATTTCTGTCTCTTACAGGAGTATACCCACATGATAATTCCAATTTATATGCTATTGTACAGTATTTCAGTTCTGTTCACCCCCCCAACTACTTAGATAGTACTGTTTTCTAGTGTGTGTTTACATTTTTCTATATATTTATCATTTTCTTTGTTCATCTATATTCTTAAGTCTGAAAGCTTCCATACAGAATTATTCTCTTGCTGTCCAAAGTTTATCCTTTAGATTTTTCCTTAGAGTTCATTAACACACTCATCTTTTCTTTATGTAAAATTTCTTTTTTCCCTTGTTCTTGAAAGATTGCTAGGTATAATTTTAAGACAGCATTTTTGTGTGCAGAAAAAAGATGATTCCACAGCTTCCTATTGCTATTTTTTATTGCTACTGAAAGTTACCTAAGATAATACTATGTAATACAACAATTTGTAGTAATGGAAATGTTCTATATCATCGCTGTCTAGTATATTATCTTCTGACTCCATGGCAATGAAAGCTTGAAATGTGATAGGTGTAAGTGAGGATCTAGATTTTTAATATTTATTTGATTTCTTTCTATTAGCTGCTAGGGAGCTCATGTATTTATCAGATATGACTTTTTTTTTTTGAGACTAGGTCTTTCTATTTTTGCCTGTGAGACTGCAGGCTCACGTTGCCCAGAGTACCGAAGACTCAAGCAATCCCCAGCCTCAGCTTCCCAGGTAGCTGGGGTTACAGGCGTGCACCACCACAAGCTATTTTTTTGGGACTTGGTCTTGCTTGGTGCCCCCAGTGGGACTTGAATCGCGATCCCTGGCCCCAGCCGTGGCTTCCTAGGCTGCCATCTACAGACATATGCCACCATGCCAGGCCTTCAGATATAACTTTTAAATGTTTTCCTTTCTAACTGTTAAATGCAGTTTTGTTAAATTCCTTTTGAGTAATCTCTTTATGCTTTGACTTTTATTTGATTTGCCTTTTTTGCTTTTCTGTTCTGATATTGGATAGGGTGTTTTTAGGTATAAAATTTCTTTTTATTTGTCATGCTTGTTCTCCTATCAGCTTCCAGTATCCAAAGATTGGTATCTTTCAACAACTACAGAAAATCCTCCTCAAATAATTGCCTCTTTCTCATTCTCTTATCTTCTTCTGGAATCCCATTAGACAACATTAGAACTTCTCTGTTCTTTGCGTCTTTCAGTAGTGCTCATACCACCTCCTCTATAATGGCTTCCCTATGGACGTTATTTCTGTTTTACTCTTATTAGCATTTGGATGATTTCTTCTCCACTGGTGTGTTCAGTGTACTCTTTTGCATTCATTTAAGTTTTACATTTTACTTATTATATTTTCTACACCCATAGATTTTGTTTTCTTTATTAAGATTATTCTACTTTTAAGCTTCTTTTTAATCATAATTCTGTAATTTGTGATAACCTCAATATCTAAAATCTGTTATTATAATTCTTCTATTTTTCCTGATAATTACTATGAGCTTTCGTTTTCCAAGGAGGTCTGTGTGCTGGAATTGTTTGGGGCAGGGATGAAGGTGGGTTTTTCAGAGAGGAACTTTTATTTGATTCAGTGACTTGCCTTGGAGCACTCTTAAATCATTTTTAATCGAATTCTCTGCTTGAGATTATTCTGATTGTAGGTAGTATAGCTCTTGACTCAGATCCAGACCTGAGAAATGGCTTATGATTTTGAATTCTCAGGGGAGAATTCTTTTTTTTCCCCTCCAACTCACACTGAGATCATAACAAGCTAGTTTTCTTGCTGTCCTCTCCTGACTTGCAAGTTTTTTTCACATTCTTGGCTTCATGAGGTTGACTCCTTACAGGACCAGCTTTACTCAAGAGCCTCCTTTGGACTGTTAGTCTTGGAAAGACCTCTGGCTCTATCGCCTTTGTTTTCCATCCCATGCAGCCATCTTGACAGAAAGTCAGGATTTGAAGGGTTAATGTACACCTTCAGGTTCAAAAAGTCAACTTACTTATACTCCAGGATTGCTACCTTCACTCTGTTTCTCACCTGTATGGAGTTTTGTCCCTTTTTCCTGTTCCTTTGTGTATTTTCAAAGTTGTTTTTAATATTTTATCTTATTTTTTATATATTTTGTGTGTGTGTGTGTGACTAGGTCTCGCTATGTTGCCCGGGATAGTCCCAATCAGGATCAGATCTGAGTAGTCCAGATCCTGGATTGGATCTGGGATCCCACAGACTCAGCAATCCCCAGCCTCAGCCTCCCAGATAGCTGGGATTACAGGCACGTGCCTCCATGCCCAACTACTTTTTTGAGACTAGGTCTCACTATGTTGCCTGGGGCAGATCCTGTACCCACAGACTCAAGCTATTCCTAGCCTCGACCTCCCTTCCTAGGCTGGGATTAAAGGCACGCACCACCACACCCAGCTGTTTTTAATATTTTAATCAGAAATTTCTGTGCTGCTCTTCAGATTTTCATATATAATTTCTGGTCTGTCATATTGTCAGAAATAGAAACCACTTTGTTTTCCTAGTCTTTGGTGGATGAGTGGCTGGATAGCTACAAGCAAGACCAGGATGCAGGATTCTTGGACCTCATTAACTTTTTCATTCGCTCTTGTGGATGTAAAGGTGAGGAATACTGCTACTTCTTTCTAATTCTCAAACTTTTGCTCCTTTTTTCCATTTAAATGAGTAGGCATATGCATTTCCAAAATAAACAGTAAAAGGGTAAGAAAAACTGCACTTAATTAACTAAATTTTTGATTTGTAAGTAGGGAAGTGATCCAGGAGGGAATTACATTGCTTTGAAGACAAGACCCTCTGGGAAAAAACAACCTTTCATGCTAATGTGATGGTGTAGTGATATTAACAAATTTGGAAGTAGACCCACACATAACGCTTTAGTCTTCGTTTTCCACATGAAATAGTCCTTTATTTTCTTGTTCCTTATTTCTAAGCCACTTTGTCACATTTTCTCCACTGAAGTTGTGAACCTTCAGATTCCCAGATTTATCACCTTATTTATTGGGGCAGCTTGTATTATAAAAATTTAGAATCTGGAGACTTACTGCCTTCTTTGTTTTCTGTTTTTTGGTGTGTTGTTTTTTTTTTAACCATAGTTTTTTTACTATTTGATTCATTCAGATTTTCTACAGAGGCTTCTTATAACATATGCACTTAAGTAATAATAGATTTAAGCTAGGGCTTTGGTCTTCTAATTCCCTATTTAGGCTCTTTTCCGAATTTTCTCTACTCATCTTTAGCTTTATATGTAAATGGTCATGGTATACTGTTATCTTTCTTGTAAATGTCTCATCTCTTCCATCCCTCAGGCACTGTGACCTCTGAGATGTTCAAGAAGATGTCCAACTCAGAAATCATCCAGCACCTAACAGAACAGTTTAATGAGGTAGAAGAAGAAAATCAGGGGCTCTTGCCCTTCATATTTCAAAATAAAAAAGCCCATTATGCCCTTCCTGATTCTAGGAAGTAGAATAGCTTTTAGAAGATGCTGAATCTCTTGGGGGACAAAAGGGACTAATAAATATTATCTAAATGTGTTTCTAGAGTAGGAAATGAGGAATAACAAAGATAGTTTTTACTATATTAGTGGGTTTTGACATCCAAAGTGCGGGTTTTGCAGACCTGGTAGTAACTTTCTTTCTTTCTTTGTTTATTTGTTTATTTTAAGACCTGGTGACAACTTTTTCATTCTTTACATAAACCCTTGTATAGGACTCAGGAGACTATCCTCTGACAGCTTCAGGTTCATCCTGGAAGAAATTCCAAGGCAGTTTCTGTGAATTTGTTAAGACATTGGTCTTTCAATGCCAGTACAGCTTCCTTTACGATGGCTTTCCTATGGACAACCTCATCGCCCTGCTCACTGGCCTCTCGGACTCCCAAGTCCGCGCCTTCCGTCACACTAGCACCCTGGCTGGTGAGCATGCACTTTCATTTGTAAAGGCTCTCTTGGGGGTTGCTTGGATTTCCCTCTTTTCTCTAGTCCTGGGTCTTTTCTTCTACCTGGATCAAAGCTCTTTTTCTAGACCATGCTACTTTTATACCTAATCTAAATCTAGTGGAACTAAAAATTAGTGGGTCGTGGTGGAAATTTCCAGAATTAACATCTTTCTCATAGCTCATCATTGAAAATTAAAAGGAACCCAAAGAGATTTGGAAGAAAAATATTATCCACTCTAAAATAATCAGCTTTAGGAATTTAGGGTCACTTGGCTCTGCTTTATTTTTACTGTCCTTTGTTTCCTTGTCTGAACTTGTCCTGCCTTCTTTGCCTTAAGCAATAATTCCTTTATCTTGTTTTTCCTGACTCAAAGCCATGAAGCTAATGACTGCCCTGGTAAGGGTTGCCCTCCAACTGAGTCTGCACAAAGATAATAATCAGCGCCAGTATGAAGCTGAACGAAACAAGGCACCGGAGCAGAGAGCTCCTGAGCGACTAGAGAGCTTGCTGGAGAAACGCAAAGAAGTGAGTTGTTCCCTGCCTCTTCCCTCCTCTCTTCCCCAGTTTCCTGGTCACTGCTGCTGCAGCCCACCTGTCAGTTCTCAGATTTTTCTTTGTAGCAAGGCATCAACCCCAAGCAACCCTTAAGGTCAAAAATGATAGAGCCTAGTAATACTTTAATAGATCCACCCTGTCAGAGGTCATGTTCATCTTCTTTCTGGCCTGTGGACCAAAGAAATAATTTCTTTTTTTTTTTTTTTCCTTTTGAGACTAGGTCTCACTATTTTTTGCCTGTAGAACTGCAGGCTCACGTTGCCCGGGGTACCACGGACTCAAACAATCCCCAGCCTCAGCTTCCCAGGTAGCTGGGATTACAGGTGTGTGCCATCACACCCAGCTATTTTTTGGAACTAGGTCTCGCTACGTTGCCCCAAGCAGGACTCGACTGTGATCCCTGGTCCCCACCGCGGCTTCCTAGGCTGCCACTTACTGGCATGTGCCACCAGCCCGGCCCCCAAATAATTTCTAGTTTAGAGTAAATATTAGCATTATCCATATTTCTACTTTTGCTCAGTTTCCATTGTCTACATTCATTATCAGAAATGTTTAAGTGTTGTAATTGCATCTTCTGCAAGGGGTTAAGTTTTGACCTTCTTACACAGTGTTCAGTTCACCACTGCATGCTGTACAACCAGTCAAGGAGGGGCCAAATTTTAATGAATGGAAGGGGCACAGATCTTTTTAATGGTTTAACTACTATTTCAATTAGCTGCTATCTTTATGACCTTATATAATCTTTTTAAGCTTCAGGTTTTTTTAAAAAAAGGATAATTCTACCTTTTTTGTAAAGACTAAACGAGATGATGTATAAATTGACTAGCCTGTTCTGTAGTTGGTGCTTGATTTGTTTCCTGTTAAATTTAAAGAACACTGGGACCGGGCATGGTGGCTCGTGCCTGTAAGCTTCAGCCTATGAAGCGGCCGGGGCTAGGGATCGCGGTTCGAGTCCCTCCTGGGGCCCATAGCAAGACCTAGTTCCAAAAAAATAGCTCGGCGTGGTGGCACGTGCCTGTAATCCCAGCTACCTGGGAAGCTGAGGCTGGGGATTGCTTGAGTCTGTGGTACCCTGGGCAACGAGATCCTAGTTTCCACTGGATCAAAAAAAAAAAAAAAAAAAAAAAAAAAAAAAAAAAAAAAAAAAAAAAAAGCGAGACCTAGTTTCAAAAAAAAAAAAAAATTTAAAGAACACTCTAGGATATAACCCAACAAAATCTTTTGCACTAATTGAGCCTTCAAATAGCTGCATCAGGAGGAGACAATGTTAATTTTCCCATTCTCCCTTACTATTTGAGACTCCCCTGGCCATGTGTAACTGTAGAATGTGACTTTCATTAGCTCTCACCAAAGAACTCTTTTCATGCTAAATCATTAGAGAAGGAAACTTCTGACTTCATTCATTATCTTCCATTGTTTTCATTGTTAGTGATCATAAAGCTCATGTATATTAGGTCTGCCTGAGATCCTAAATGATATACCCTAGTGTGAATCTTTTTATATGTAGGCTCTTGCCTCATCAATAATCATTTCCCTTTTTCCTTTTTTTTTTTTTGAGACTAGGTCTCTATTTTTGCCCTTGGAACCGCAGGGACTCAAGCAGTCCCCAGCCTCAGCTTCCCAGGTAGCTGGGATTACAGGCGCGTGTCACCACGCCCAGCTATATTTTTTTGGGGACTAGGTTTCGCTGTGTTGCCCCAGCAGGACTCAAACCTTCATCCCTAGCCCCAGCCGCCTTATAGGCTGAAGCTTACAGGCATGAGCCACCATGCCCAGCCCCTTTTATCCTTAATCTGTTCTTCCCCACTGTTCTCTTCTCTCTGCTTAAAAATGTAAGCTGTATAGGCCTTTGAATTGTTCTTTTACTCCTGTTCCCTACGTGCTAAGCAATTTTTTTCTATACATGCAAAATTTAAAGGTAGTATTCTATTGCTCCTGTAATATCCAGGGGAATCTTTTTTATTACTTAATATCTAATGAAAGGAAGGGCACAGACCTTTCAACGGTTTAACTCCTATTTCAATTTTTTTTTCTTTGTCCAAACCAGAGCCTTTCTAATCCCTACTAGGGATTTCTGTTTCCTTTTCCAAACTAATATGTCACCTCATACCCATACTCCTTTTCTCCTCCCTACTTCTCCTTTGTTTTCTTTTAGAGTGAAAAGTTTTAAGTATTCAGAAAATAGAAACTTACAGGTAGAGTGAACACTATATATAGAGTATGTAGATTTAGCAACTAATATTTTGCTATTTTTGCTTTATCTTTTTCTTTTTTTTGGTCTTTTATGGTAAGTTATGGCCATGATAGTATTTTAGACTTAAGACTTAAATATGACTTATAAGAAATGGTATGTTACTACATAATTCCAACATTATTTTCATGTACCAAAATACTAATGGTTCCAGTTCATATTTCAGTGTCCACACACTGCCCTTTTTATTTAACCCCAGCCAGTATTTAATTAGGACTATGCAAGGCATTGCATTGGGTTGCTATATTTAAGTCTCTTTTATATTACATGAACTTCTGTATCTTCTCATCCCCCCACCCCCAATATATTGGATCTATTTAAGAGGTAGGGTGAATTATTTTAAAGAACATTCCTTTAAAATTCTGCTTCCTTGGTGTCATTTATTGAATTCAATATTTCTCAGTAGTGACAACTATTGACAATGAGGAACTACCCTGGTATTGCAGGATGTTAGCAACATTCCTGGCCTTTACTGACTGGATGACAGTATAGCCCACCCAGTTGTGACAACCAAAATATCTACAGATTTTTTTAGCTAATTATGGTCCAAGTTGATCACCACTGATCTTATCTCTTTGTTCCCTTTCTTTCCTAGTTCCATTTTTATCAGACGAACTGCATTTATTAAAAATTTATTTCCCCAATTATAGGTAGTCAAAAATATATGTAACTGCCAACTAGAGTCACTGAGTACTTGGAGAGAACCAAATAACCAGACAGAAGGGATTATTTTCCTTTTTCCACACAAATAGAATCTGAAACATTAGTTGACTGTACAGCTTCTTCCAAAATTTGGCTTAAAAGAGAATGTAGGATACCAGAGGTTCAGACTGCATCTTGTTATGAATAAGAAGTATACAAAAGTATACCAAAATCAGATGTTTTATCTTTCTGTAACTTATGGTCTTGGGATCTGAGAGAGATTGATTTGTTCCTCCCTGTCCTTCAGTTCCAAGAGCATCAAGAGGACATTGAGGGGATGATGAATGCCCTCTTCAGGGGTGTCTTTGTACATCGATACAGGTGAGTTAATGTACTTCTCTTGCTGAAACAACTTGTCCTTGTTTATGGAATCTGTGGAAGTAATAAGGTCCCTTCTAGCGCTTATTTATTTGGTTAGTCCCAGAGCTGGAGCAAAAACTCTTAAATTTTTGAAGTTAGTAAGGCTTACATTATCCCCACCTACAAAAGGATCTTGTAAACTCCTCTGGAAGAGAACATAAGAGGATAAGGCACTGCTGAATACTAGTCTGTTCCAGCTTTGCCCAAGACTTCCCCACCCTCATCTTTTGGGTGGAGGCTTGAGAGGTCTAGAGCAGAGAGCCAGAGGCAGGGTTTTCTGAGGGATATGTGCAACATGGCAAGCCTTTTTGCTAGCCTAACCTATTATTTCACTGTGCTAAAGGCAGTGCAGTTTCATATTGTTTACTGAATTGGTGGAATTAAGTTAAAAGGAACATCATTTGTTTTTCACTCTCAAATTTCAACCTCTGAGCTTTGTGCAGTGGCAGTATCGTAGCCAATGAGGTTTATCCGAGGCACAATTATTGCTAATTGAAAACTTTTCAAATTTCAACCTCTGCCTTTCTAGAAACTTCCAGTTTATTTAATATTTATTTGAAGTAAAATTAAAACACATCCACACAGTTTGGTGAACAATTAAATTACCTTCCAAAATTAGTTGTTTTTTTTTTATTTTTTTTATTATTTAAGATTTGTTTACATTTCTTTTCCTTTTGGGTGTTCCCACCCCCTCCCCTTTCCATTGTCCCCCACTCTGACCAATCTATTTCCTCTTTCACTGCCCGTTGTTGGTCAGTTTTTAGCCCATTGGATTATTTTCTTTCCTGGAGCAATGTCTTTTCGCAGGTGAAGATGTGTTTTCCTGGGACACAGTTGCCTATGCTTAGTTTTCCAGATGTATCTTTGCTGCGAGTGGCCAGTTCACACTTGTTTGGATCCTTCCAGTGCCTCCTCCTTACTGGTCAACTTCTCCAACCCAATTTCTGTCACATTTTGCTTCTTCTTTGCTTTATAGTTCAGTCGCTGGCATTGGGAGTGTTTCTCCCAGCCAGTATAAAAAGTTTCTTGACCAGGGTGGGCACTGGCAAATGGTTGGTCTGGCTGGTTACAAAATTAGTTTTTAAAAGGGATGTCATGGGCAAGTTTGTCATGGCTGGTTCAACTATTTTTTTGAATTAGTTACAGAGAGAAAACAATTGCTTTATGTACATACATACACCGATACGTGTTATATTTACTTTGAAAATGGGAGAGGACATGGAGATATCGAGAGGATGGAAAGTGAGTTTGGAGAGATGAAGAAGAGTCTGTTTATCTCTCTGCCTAGGGATGTCCTTCCTGAGATCCGTGCTATCTGCATTGAAGAAATTGGGTCTTGGATGCAGAGCTACAGTACCTCTTTCCTCAACGATAGCTATTTAAAATATATTGGCTGGACCCTGCATGATAAGGTAAGGAAGGGAGAGTCTCCTTTCACGTAGTACCCTCCTTTTCCTTATCCTAGGACACTTCAACTTTTCCTCCCCCTTGCAAGTTTAATTAGTAAACAGGGATCAGTGTATCAAATCTCAGAACTCCCCCATACATGAGAAGATAGGATAAAGTGGAAGAAAAAACATGCAGGAAGCAAAATGCCCCAAAGCCAGGGTAGGGAGAAGGAAAACTTTCCCAGTTGAAAAAACAAAAAAAATTTTTTTTTCTGAGACTAGGTCTCGCTATGTAGCCCAGGGTTGTCTCGAACCCTCAGACTCAAGTAATCCCTAGCCTCAGCCTCCCAGGCAGCTGGGATTACAGGTACATGCCACCACTCCTGGCTAAAAGAAAAAATATTTTTTTCATGGATTGGTACTAGA
Source organism: Uropsilus gracilis (assembly GCA_004024945.1). Classification (NCBI taxonomy): domain Eukaryota; kingdom Metazoa; phylum Chordata; class Mammalia; order Eulipotyphla; family Talpidae; genus Uropsilus; species Uropsilus gracilis. Next base: position 10,175 of record PVHY01016252.1, on the reverse strand, counting down.
AGTACTGGGGTCTTAAAAGAGCTTTTTCATGGTGATGGCTGAATTCTGCTGCAATATTTTGTTTTTTAAGTAAGAAGATAGTTGTTAACTGTCAGAGTTTTTGGATTAGAGGACAGACAGTCTCAACATGATGAGTGACCTTGAGAGGGGAGTGTTGAAGGCCAGAGGGGACAAGTAGAGGAACAATTAGTCATATTTTCATTGTCCTCGATAGCATCGAGATGTCCGGCTGAAGTGCCTGAAGGCTCTGAAAGGACTGTACAGCAACCAGGACCTGACTGCACGCTTAGACCTCTTTACCAGCCGCTTCAAGGTAAAATTGGGACATGTTGCTAGACTTGGCACTCATGGATCCTTTGCTCACCCTCAGGTTTTTACATCTGTTGCAACTATTTGTAATTATCCCTTCTACATGGTCTTCAGTATCCTTTCTTTAGGAATCTCTAAAATTCTAAAGGAACATGATGTTTAGGGATGGTTATTTGTGAAGTGCTGCGTGGTGTTCTCTTTTCTGCAGGATCGAATGGTTTCCATGGTCATGGACAAAGAGTATGATGTGGCAGTGGAGGCTGTCAGGTTACTGACACTTATCCTTAGGTAAGTAATGGGAAATAGGGCGGCAAGCAGCACAGATTTTTATCTTTCCAGCACAGGCCCTTCAGGAGTCCTCGCCCTTGACCTATCCAGGGCAATAGACAGTTTGAAAGGTAGAGGTCATTCCTGACTTACAAGAACTCCAAGGGCAAAATTGTCTGTCTTCTCTAACTTTTCATCTTTTGTCTCCTGTTCTTTGTTTGAAAATTATTAATGAGTTAATCCTCATTTTTATTTTGAAGCCTTTTTTTTTTTTTCAGACTAGGTCTCGCTATTGTTACCCGTGGAACCGCAGGCTCTCGTTGCCCGTGGTACCGCAGACTCAAGCAATCCCCAGCCTCAGCTTCCCATGTAGCTGGGATTACAGGCGCGTGCCACCACGCCCAGCTATTTTTTTGGAACTAGGTCTCACTACGGGCCCCTGGCAGGACTCGAACCGCGATCCCTAGCCCTGGCCGCTTCGCTTCATAGTCTGAAGCTTACAGGCACGAGACACCATGCCTGGCTATTTTGAACCCTTAGTTTTTGAAGCTAGAAGACAACCACCTGCTCTTTCTCCTTTTTTCTCGGCAGGAACATGGAAGGAGTGCTGACAGATGCAGACTGTGAGAGCATCTATCCCGTGGTCTACGCCTCTAACAGAGCCCTGGCCTCTGCTGCAGGGGAATTTCTGTACTGGAAGTAAGTAGGGTTCCTTCCCTGCCTGCCTCTAATACTATCCTCTGTCGTTTTCTCTCCTTCATGTGCTGCTGCTCTTCCTAAGGACTCCCTTATCTATCTAGTAAAATTTCTCTGGGTGTCTCCTTTCTCCTTCAACTCCTTCAGACTTTCTTTAGCTCTACTCCTTTTCCTTTATATTTCTCCTTGGGCTGTTCCTTCCCTCCATGAGATTAGTCCTCTCCTTATTGCCTCCCTGCTCTATTTTACCAGGCTCTTTTACCCTGAATGTGGGACAAAAACCACAGATGGAAGAGATCGACGCCGCAGTCCACGTGCCCAGAGGACTTTCTTCCACCTTCTGCTGTCCTTCTTTGTGGAAAGTGAGGTGATGTATGGAAAGGAGCTGTCTGACGTGTGTAACCTCTGCAGGTAGAGAAGGATAGGATCTGATTCTCCAGCAAAAAGAAAAATTGTTTATCAGTAATCACCTCCCAGGGTTTTTCATGTGCTTCCCAGTGTCTTATCGTGTCCCTTCTTCTGCAGCTCCATGACCATGCTGCTTACTTGGTAGACAGCCTGTGGGACTGTGCAGGGTCTCAGCTGAAAGACTGGGAGTGTCTGACAAGCCTGCTGCTAGAGAAGGATCAGAGTGAGTGCTAGAGAAGGATCAGAGTGAGTGTGGCACAGTAGTGGGGGTTGAGGGAAGGAAATCAGCAGATTTTTTTTCTGACTTGGAAAAGTCATAGGTGTCATGGGTAGTGGGGGAGGCTTGCAGGTGGAGGGTGCCTAATTTACCATTCTGTTTTTCATCCTGCCCACCCAGACTTGGGCGATGTGCAAGAAAGCACACTGGTAGAAATTCTTGTGTCCAGTGTCCGGCAAGCGTCAGAGGCTCACCCTCCTGTAGGCCGAGTCACTGGGAAGAAGGTATGACCTGAGGAGTGAGTTAAGTTGACTAGTGATGTTAAAACCACACAGTTCATCCTTAAGTTCAAGTCTTGGGTTAAGGTGCTCCTTCTTTTATCCCTCAAAGAATTTTATTTTCAGAAAAAAATAGGGAGCTGCTAAATTCTCTTTTCCTTCCTGGGCAAATAAGATTATGAAAGAATGGAATACACATACACTCTCTAACCCCAGTATTTCTCTGCACATTTCCCAAACTCCCATATGACTCTGATTCTAGGGCTTAACCCCCAAAGAGCGTAAGATCCAAACTGATGACAAGATGAAGCTGACTGAGCATCTCATCCCTCTGCTTCCCCAGCTTCTGGCCAAGGTACAACTACCCTATCTTTCAGCGTCTGGAAAGCAAATAGTCTGTGAAGGAGCAAGAATTGATGGTATATTAGCTAATAAGTCAGTCTCCCTCTCAATTATCACAGTTCTCAGCTGATGCAGAGAAGGTTGCTCCTTTGCTCCAACTTCTCAACTACTTTGACTTGAACATCTACTGCACCAGGCGCTTGGAGAAGGTGAGGAGGAATCAGGGTATATCTTGCCACTCCCCTGAAAGGACCCAAGATTTCACTGCCCATTTCTGGTTCTTCTCAAGCACCCGAGTTCCTTTCTCAGGCTGTCTTATCCTTGAAGTCTGATGCTTTCAGCCCTGTTTTTTATCCCCCCGTTCTGCTCGAGCCCAATAGAGCTGTCCTCTCTACCATCTTCTCACAGCATTTTCATCTCCCACTTTGTTTCCACTCAGCATCTGGAGCTGCTCTTGCAGCAGCTCCAGGAAGTGGTGGTAAAGCATGCAGAGCCTGCAGTGCTTGAGGCTGGAGCTCATGCCCTCTATCTGCTCTGTAATCCTGAATTCACTTTCTTCAGCCGAGTAGACTTTGCCCGCAGCCAACTTGTAGATCTATTGACTGATCGCTTCCAGCAAGAACTTGAAGAGCTGCTGCAGGTAGGGCTGAATGAAGGGGCACTCCAAACTGGGCCACACATGGGGAGCATGGAAAATTCCACCTTGGCCTTTTCTTTTTCAGTCATCCTTCCTAGATGAGGATGAGATATATAGTCTGGCAGCCACTCTGAAGCGCCTCTCTGCCTTCTACAAGTAAGCAGCTATCTCCTGCTGCCCCCTTCTCTGTTTCTCATCACCTCTAATGTTGATTTCTCTTATTCTGTTCTAATGTAATGTTTCTCTCCCCAAGTGCTCATGACCTAACTCGCTGGGAGCTCTATGAGCCTTGCTGTCGACTCCTTCGGAGGGCTGTGGATACAGGAGAGGTTCCTCACCAGGCTAGTACAAGTGGGAGATATGGAGGGAAGAGAGGAATCTGTATGGGTCCTGTGTCCTGGGTGGTACCTCTTACAGGTAACTCCATTCCCTGAGCTGTGAACACAAGAGAGGAAGATCACGTGTGTTGTTCCTTCCATTCTACTCTTCCAAGGTGCATTGTACTTTCCAGTACCTGGAAAAGCATCTTCTCTGGTTTTCTGGGAGTAAAGGATAATATTGAGGGATTCTAAGAGACTTCAAATAAGTGTGAAGTGTAGTCGTCTCTGAAGATTGTCTGGGATCAGTTCTTTTCCACCAGAAAAGGAATTGGGTTTCCCCATTCTCACTTTTTCTCTTCTTAACTGTTTTGTGTATGTGTGTGTGCACCTGTCTCTCCCACTCTCTCCCTCCCTACCTCTCCCTCACTCTACTAGCTCATTTCTCTAACATTTGGTTGTTACAGGTGATACTGCCAACCTTGACTCTTGTCTATTTTTCCATTCTCTGGTCACTAACTCACATTTCTGGATCAGATACTTCCCAGGTAAATGTGGATCTGAGTGGTCAGATATAAAAGGGGGAGCCAATGGTTTCATTCCCTCCCTTAAGCCATTGCCTCCACAGAAGCAGCTGTTGAGTTTGAAGGGCAGAATGGAAACCTTCTGTGAGTTGTGCCAGAGCTGCCTATCAGATGTGAATCCTGAGATCCGGGAGCAGGTGTGTGTTACTCAAGGGACTAAGAAAACCCATTCTCTAGCTCTGTAGTTTCTCTCTTGGTCAATTTCTGTCCTTTTTAAGCACTCTTTTTCTCCTTTACAGGCATTTGTCTTATTAAGTGATCTACTTCTCATCTTCAGCCCTCAGATGATTGTAGGGGGACGTGATTTCCTTAGACCCCTGGTCTTTTTTCCTGAAGCCACTCTCCAGTCTGAGCTTGCCAGCTTCCTCATGGACCACGTCTTCATCCAGTCTGGCGAACTGGGCAGTGGTACAGGGACCATACCTGGGGCTCAGAATAGTCTGGGGCTTGGGCAGGGTGTAAGGCACGGAGCCTGTATTTGTGTTCTGATTTTTCCCATTCTGCATTTGCTATCTGGCAGGTCATTCCCAGGAGGATCATTTACAGATAGAGCAGCTGCACCAGCGGCGCCGCCTACTGGCTGGCTTCTGCAAGCTGTTGCTTTATGGAGTGCTGGAGATGGATGCTGCCTCAGATGTTTTCAAACACTACAACAAGGTACAGCTCACACAACCCTGACTCCAGGCTCTGTAGTTCTACAGAAAGGAGAGTGGGGACGATGAGAGGGCATTAAGCTTAGAGGAGAAGGAGGAGGGAAACAGCAACAGGAATTTAGAGCAAAGTGACAAAGACAAGTGGTTTAATAGTAAATGATTATAGGAGAATGAAAAACTGTTAGGAAGAATTCTTTCAAAGGGAACATTCTTCCTATTCAGAAAATACATGTGTGTGTGTGTATATATATATATATATGGAAATATGTATTTTCTCCTGTAAAACCCAATCCATAGAACAGGTTAAGAAAGAAAGAAAAAAAAAAAGATGGGAAGGGGTTCAGGCCTCACAAGATATCTAGATAAGTACCTTATGTGCATGTCATTATGTTCATCTGTTTGTTGAGTACCTGTTGCATGCCAGACTCTGAGAACAAAGATCATGTTCCTGCTTCATGGAGCGTAGTGTTCGTTCTAGCTGGGGAAAGACAAATGGTGGTGGCCTTGGAAGAGAGTGAGCACTAGCAGTCTTTTTCTAAGAAATGGGCTCAGGTCAGGATTTTTCCTGTTTATTTTCCTAAACTGATTTCTTTGGGGCCTTGCACATACTGCCTAGAGGTGAGATCTTAGTTTAGTTGTTTTGTGCTTAGATTCCTTTTTCTTCCTGAAGACATTTTTAAAAGGAAATATTTTTAAAAGGAAAAACCAAACAGATTTTACCTATGGTCAAGCTGCTCACTTTCCTCTCCCTCAGTTCTACAATGACTATGGTGACATTATCAAAGAAACATTGACTAGAGCGAGACAGATTGACCGAGGTCACTGTTCCCGAATCCTGCTGCTGAGCCTCAAACAGGTACTCCCTTCTTCTTGGGTTCCTGGAATCTGTGCCATGCTGTCGTCCACATTCTGTCAAACGCTCTGTCCGCTACTAGCCATTTTGAAATTGAAATCTGCAAGAGCAGGAACTTTATTGATTTTGACTCTTTATGTGACAGTCTCTTTCATAGTAAATCAATCCATAGAAAGTCTTTTTTAACTGACTGAGCAGTTTCTCTCTCAACCCCACAAATATTCAAAGGACTTGGGAGCACCCACAATAAAATAATAAGGAATTCTAATTTTCTTCTAGTCTCTTCTCCCAATTTCCTTCAGTACTTCAAACCTTTTAATTTTTCATTATAAAACAGGGTGAAGGTACTCTTTGCTGCACGGAGTCCGGGAGATGGGGCAATTTCTTGGGAAAAAAAGAATAGAAATAACATGTCATCCCAAGTTCTTCCTTTCTGGAAGGAGAAGGGAACACTGCAGTATTCTGTTTCTGCTTGCTCCTCCCTCTCCCAAATGTGCCTTGTCTCCCAAACAGTTATACACAGAACTGCTGCAGGAACAGGGGCCCGAGGGCCTGAATGAGCTTCCAGCCTTTGTTGAGATGAGGGACCTGGCCCGGAGGTTTGCCTTGAGCTTTGGACCTCAGCAACTACAGAACCGTGACTTTGTGGTCATGCTGCACAAGTAAGGAAGTATGACTGGAAGTCAGGGTGCTTGAATCTTTTTAGGGGAGCCTGCCGGAGACTATAGGGAGTGCCGGCAGTGAACTCTCACAGAAAGATGAGTATGTTTAGATGCAGTGGTAGGTTGGTGGATAAGTCTGCTCTGGGAGACACCTGGGATGGAGGTAGAGTACACTTGGACAGATGCCTTAGCCCTGGTAGGGAAGTGGAAAGGGACTCTCTTCCTGAAATAATTCTGCTCCACCAAGGGAAGGCATCAAGTTCTCCTTGTCTGAGCCGCCTCCAGCTGGCTCCTCTGGCCAGCCCCCAAATCTGGCATTCCTGGAGCTCCTTTCAGAGTTTTCACCAAGACTCTTCCACAAGGACAAGCAGTTACTGTAAGTGAGTGGGTGGGTGGCTAAACATGTGGCTTAGAGCTAGGTCAGGCTGGTAGGGAAGGAGTGGGAGGAGGGAGAAATTGGGGAAGGGAGGAGCACAGGAAGATGGAGATGAGGGCTTATGGGTGATGGGGTAGAGGGAGGACCCTGGGGAATGCCGTGGTGATACACACACACACACACACACACACACACACACGCATGAATACGTAAACAGCAAAATTAATTTAAAAGATTTAAGAAAAAGAGCATCTAAACTTTCTAAAAGAGCAGGTTTTAAGTATATGATATGGATTTATAGGTCTCAAATTGTACATTCTTTATACATCAGTTATCTGTTACCCTGGTATAAAAATGAAATAAAGGCTAATATATTAAAATAAAACTAAAAAGGATGTGGATTAGGGAAGAAAGGCATGGTGAGGATCCAGTGACCACTTCAGCCTCCTCATCCCACTGCTTCCTTAGACTGTCTTACCTAAAGAAGTGTCTGCAACGTGTCTCTCAGACACCTGGCCATCCCTGGGGTCCAGTCACCACCTACTGCCATTCACTCAGCCCGGTAGAAAGCACAGCAGAACCTATTCCTCAGGGCCACCCCCGCTCCAAGAAGAGGCGTGTTGAAGGTACAGTATTATATATGTGTGTTTTTGGGGGGTGTGATAGGTGTTGGATTCAGCACCACTTCCTTTTGTCTGCTGCCTAAGTAAGCAGCTTATGGTCCTTTGCCTCTCTCAAACTATTCTGACCAAATAAAAAAATACTGAGCTTACTGTATCATTAATGGTACTCAGAGTTTATCTAGGTCACTAAAATAGCAAACCTCTATGAAAAATCAAGTAGAAAAGAAAAAATTTACCTAAGAAATCTGTACATTTAGGATATTTTCCCTAGACCTCTCATATCCTGTTAGTTTCTAAATTTGAGATCTTTTACCTTCAGGTGACGACTACCTGTCTTTGAATGTGTGGAGACCTCCCCACACCAACAAGCATTTCTTGGACACTGGGTATCTTAAGAATGCAACTTAATTTTTACCCTGTCTACTGGAGATAGCCTCAGATTCCACAGTTAAAGGGCTCAGTCCTCCAAGATTGTCCTCCACTTCAGATGCTGGGTGCAGGCCCCAGATTACCCCTGGCTCCTGCCCAACCAGCTATACACTAAGATTCCCACCACCCTTTCCTCAGATTTCAGGTGCTCAGTCCCAAGCCCAGATTATTACCTGTGCTTCTGATCAGCTGAGTGTAAACCCAAGGGTGTTTTCCAAGCACTCCAAACTCAGGAAACCCACTTATTTGCTAGATCTCTAGTTTATTACAGGAGGATACTAAAAGATGTGAAATAGCAGCCAGGTAGAAGGGATGCACAGGGCAAGATATGGATGGGCAGGTGTTGGGGATCAGCTCAGGGCTTCCAATTCTGCTTTCAGTGCAGCGTTCTCAAAATTTTCACTTGTTCACTAACCTGGAAGCTCTCTGATGCCCCACTATCTTTTGGTTCTATGAAGGCTTCATTGCATCGGTGTGATTTATTAACTCAGTGACCACTGGCAACTGAACCCAGTCTCTAGTTCCTCTCCTCACCCCTGTTTCAGGGTGACACTGAAAGTCCCACCTGCTCAAGTTGGTTTCTAGGACACCCATCATCCTCCTCATCCTAGGATGTTTTTCAAAAATTTCCTTATTAACATATGGAGAGAAAACTTTATCACTCTTAACACTTAAAAAAAATGCAAGACTTGGAGGAGTTATGATCTGGGAACTATGAATGATCAAATATATCTAAGAAGTACATTTTGACCATCTGAATGATCAAATACCTACATGTGTGTATTTCTTGTAAGTTATAATATATAGTTAAATTGATTTTCATTTTTACATGGTTTCAAACTTAAATAATTAGATCCTACAAATCACTAGGTTCATGTCTTCATTATACATTATTTTTTGTACATATAAAAACATGAGTAGTTTTTTCTATTCTCCTCATCCCTAGCAGCATCACTGATTACTTCCTTTCTCTGAATTTGCCTATTCTAGACATTTCGTGTAAATAGAATCATGCAATATGTAGCCTATGTGCCTGACTCTTTTCACTTAGCATAATTGTTTGGGAGATGCATCCATTCTTTAGCATATGTATCACATACCTTTTATGTCCAAATCATATTCTGTTGTATGGCTATACCACATTTACTTATCTAATCATCATTTGATTGACATTTGGGTTTCTACTTTTTGACTTTAATGAACAATGTTGCATTGATACGTTTTTAGTTCTCTTGAGATATACCAAGGAGTGAAGTTCTTGGTTCATAACTTTATGTTTAACTTTTTGAGGAACTGCCAAACCATTTTCCCAATATGCCTACATCATTTTACTACCTCAACAACAATGTATGATGTTATCCTTTTCCCAGGAACAATGAATTGTTTGGTTTAAATTTGTTTTCCCTAATATGTAATGCTATTGAGCATCTTTTTCATTGTTGACATTTGTAATATCTTCTTTGGGAATATTTCTGTTTTTCTCTGCTCCTTTTAAAATTGGGTTATCTTTTGTGGAATTACAACAATTGCTTATATACCAGATATGTCCTTTATCAGTTATATGACATACACAAAGTTTCCACCTTTCTGTGGGTTGTCTTTTCATTTTTTTTTTTCGATGATATCCTTTTTTACACAAAAGTTCTTCATTTGGTGAAACGTAACTTACCTATTTCTTGTTGTCTTTGTTCTCAGTGTCATATTTTAAGAAATCTTGGCCTGATCCAAGGTTTAACAAGCAGAAGGTTTGCAAATGTGGGCTAAAACTGAAGAGATAGGATTCATATTCCTACCAGATACTACTTCTGCACCATGCACTCACTATAAGCATTGGGAAAAAGATCAATGTCTTTTTCTTTAAAGAGTGTCAGGTAGGGAGTGAGATGTGCTAGGGGAGAAAGCATGGAAGAGGACAAGGAAATTACAGTCTTATCTAGAGTGAGCAGGGGAAAACCTTACAAAAACATGAATGTTGGGCAGAAAAGAAAATGAGGAAGGATGACTGGTGTGTGTCAGAATGTTAGAATTGTCATATCTGGAGGCCTTGATGGGTGTGTCTGGCATGGTCAAGGAACATACTGAGTGGAGAGTGTATAGAATACGAGATCAGAGTCATAGGAACCCACAGTATGTAAAACAGTAAGGACTCTGGCTTTTACCCCAAGTGAAATGGCAAAATATCAGCAGATTTGAGCAGAGGGTGATAGAAAGAATCTGCTTTAAGTTTTAAAAGTTCCTTGAACTGTGTTGCGAAGAGAAAAGATAGGAGTAAAGAAAACAGTGAGTGGGCTGCTGCAGTGGTCTGGATAAGAGGAGAGAGAATGGACTGAGGGGAAAGGCGGCAGGGATGAGGAGCAGTCCAATTTTGGATCTCTTTCCCAGATACACTAGTAGTACTTCCGGACAAACTGGATGGGGGATGTAAGACAGAGAGAGGCTCAAGATGACACCAGTGACTTTGGCCTGATAATTGGAAGGATGGAATTAACTTCAATGGAGATGAGTAAAGTTGTGGGTTATATAG
>PVHY01016251.1:0-34199 GCA_004024945.1 Uropsilus gracilis | reverse complement strand
ATTATATATCTTTCTGTGTTTTCTCTGTACTTTGATGATAATAGATGAAATCTCTAATTTTTATACTTCATGGAGTAGAAAAGGATATATGTCCATATAACACACAGATCTCTTCACTCATGATTTCTGCCACTTGTTATTAACCTTTTTTTCATGCAAATTCCTTCTGATTTAGGCCTTTCAGGTCAAAGGCAGTGTGTATAGTCAGAAACCTTCTGAATTCAATCACACACCAAGGATGCAGTATATCTTACTGTGAATTCTCTGTACTTTGATGATCATAGATGAAATCTCACTATGTTTTACACTTCTTGGGGTAGAAAAGGATATAAGTCCACATCACCCACAGATCTTATGTCATGATTTCTCCCACTTGATACTAAATGTTTTTTCATTCAATTTCCTGCTGATTTGGGCCATCAGGCCATAGGGCAGAGTTATCGGGGAGAAAATTCCTGAATTCAATCAAACTCCAAAGATTGCATTATATATCTTTCTGTTACTTCTTGTACTTTGATGATCATTGATGAAATTTCTCTGTTTTACACTTCATAGGGCAGAAAGGATCTAAGTCCATATCACCCAGAGATCGTAAGTCATGATTTCTGCCACTTGTTATTAACCTTTTTCATTCAAATTCCAGCTGTTTAGGCATTTGAAGCCAACAACAGTGTTTTCAGCAAGAAACCTCATGAATTCAATCAGAATCCAAAGGGTGCAGTATATAACTTTCTGTGACTACTCTGTACTTTGATGATCATACATGAAAACTCTCTATGTTTCACCCCTCATGGAATAGAAAAGAATATATGTCCATATTATTCACAGATATTAAGTCCTGATTTCTACCACTTGGTATTAACCCTTTTATCACTCAAATTGCTGCTGATTTAGGCCTTTCAGGCCAACGGCAGTGTTTTCAGTGAGAAACCTCCTGAATTCATTCATACTCCAAAGGGTACAGAATATTTCTTTCGGTAACTTCTCTGTACTTTGATGATCATAGATGAAATACATGTTTTCCACGCATGGGGTAGAATAAGAAATAAGTCCATATCACCCACAGATCTTAAGTCATGATTTCTCCCAGGTGTTATTCGCCCTCTTTTTATTCAAATTCCTGCTGATTTAGGCCTTTCAGGCCACCAGGCAGTGTTTTCAGTGACAAAACTTCTGAATTCAATAAGACTCCAAAGGGTGCAATGTATATCATTCAGTTACTTTTCTTTACTCAGATGATCATAGATGAAATCTCTCTATGTTTTAGAGTACTATGGTAGTAAAGGATGTAATTCCATATCACCCACAGATCTTAACTCATGATATCTCCCACTTGCTATTAACATTTTTTTTCATCAAATTCCTGCTGCTGTAGGCTTTTCAAGTATAAGGCACTGTTTTTAGTGATGAAACTCCTAATTTTATCAAACTCCAAAGGTTGCTGTATATATCTTTCTGTTACTTCTCTGTTCTTTGATGATCATAGATGAAATCTCTCTATGTTTACACTTCATGGGGTAGAAAAGGATAGAATTCCATATCACCCACAGATCTTAAGTCCTTATTTCTCCACTTGTTAATAACCCTTTTTTCATTCAAATTCCTGCTGATTTAGGCCTTTTAGGCAAACAGGCAATGTTTTCAGCGAGAAACCTCCTGAATTCAGACTCCAAAGGGTACAGTATGTATCTTTCTGTGACTTGTCTTTCCTTTGATAATCATAGCTGAAATCTCTGAATGTTTTGCACTTCATAGAGTAGAAAATGATATAAATCATTATCACCCATAGATGTTAGGTCATAATTTCTCCTACTTGACTTTAACCCTTTTTTCTATCAAATTCCTGCTGATTTAGGCCTTTCAGGTCAGCAGGAAATGTTTTCAGCGCGAAACCTACTGAATTCAATCAGACTCCAAATGGTGCAATATATATCATTCAGTGACTTCTGTTTATTTAGATGATCATAGATGTAATCTCTCTATGTTTTAGACTACATTGGTAATAAAGAATGTAATTCCACATGATCCACAGGTCTTAAGTCCTGATTTCTCCCATGTGTTTTTAACCCTTTTTTCACTCAAATTCCTGCTGATTTAAGGCTTTCAGGCCAACAGACAGTGTTTTCAGCGAGAACCCTCCTGAATTCAATCAGACACCAAAGGGTGCAGTATATATCTTTCTGTGACTTCTCTGTTCTTTGATGATCATAGATGAAATCTCTGTATGATTTACACATCATGGAGTAGAAAAGGATATAAATCCATAACACTCAAACATCTTAAGTCATGATATCACCCACGTGTTATCAAACATTTTTTCATGCAAATTCCTGCTGATTTAGACCTCTCAGGCCAACAGGCAGGTTTTTCCGCGAGAACCCTCCTGAATTCAATCAGACACCAAAGGGTGCAGTATATATCTTTCTGGGACTTCTCTGTTCCTGATGATCATAGATGAAATCTCTGTATGATTTATACATCATGGAGTAGAAAAGGATATAAATCCATAACACCCACAAATCTTAAGTCATGATTTCTCGAACTTGTTATTAACGCTTTGTCATTCAAATTCCTGCAGATTTAGACATTTCAGGTCAACAGGCAGTGTTTTCAGCGAGAAACGTTCAGAATTCAATCACACTCCACAGGGTGCAGTATATAACTTTCTGTGACTTCTCTGTGCTTTGATAATCATAGATGAAATCTCTCTATGTTTTGCACTTCATGGTGCAGAAAAGGATATAAGTTCTTATCACCCAAACATCTTAAGTCCTGATTTCACCCACTTGTTATTAACCCTTTTCTCATGCAAATTCCTGCTGATTTAGGCCTCTCAGGCCAACAGGCAGGTTTTTCCGTGAGAAACCTCTTGAATTAAATCAGACTCCTAAGGATGCAGTATATATATTTCTGTGACTTCTCTGCACTTTGATGATCATAGATGAATCAATGTTTACACTTCGAGGGTTTTAAAAGGTTATAATTCCATATTAGACACAGATCTTAAGTCATGATTTCTTGCACTTGGTATTAACCATTTTTTCAATCAAATTTCAGCTGATTTAGGCTTTTCAGGTTTACTGGAAGTGCTTTCAGGGAGAAATCTTCTGAATTCAATCAACTCCAATGGGTGCAGTATATCTATATGGAACTTCCTTGCACATTTTTGTTTATAGATGAAATCTCTCTATGTTTTACACTTCATGGGTTAGAAAAGGATATAAGTCCATACACCCAGAGATTGTAAGTCATGATTTCTCCACTTCTTATTAATCCTTTTTTCATTCAAATTCCTGCTGATTTACGCTTTTCTGGCCAACAGGCAGTGTTTTCAGTGAGAAACCTCCTGAATTCAATCATACACCAAAGGGAGCAGTATATATCTTTCTGTGACTTTTCGGTGCTTTGATCATCATGGATGAAATATACTTTTTACATTTCATGGAGTATTAAAAGATATAAGTTCATATCACCCAAAGATCTTTAGTCATGATTTCTCCCACTTGTTATTAACTCCTTTATCATTCAAATTCTTGCTGATTTTGGCCTTTCGGACCAACAGGCAGTGTTTTCTGCGAGAAATCTTCTGAATTCAATCAACTCCAATGGGTGCAGTATATCTATATGGAACTTCCTTGTACATTGATGCTTATAGATAAAATCTCTCTATGTTTAACACTTCATGGGGTAGAAAAGTATATAAGTCCATATGACCCACAGTTCGGAAGTCATGATTTCTCCCACTTGTTATTAACCCTTTTTTCATTCAAATTCCTGCTGATTTAGGCCTTTCAGTAAAACAGGCAATGTTTAGAGTGAGAAACTTCCTGAATTCAATCAGACTCCAAAGGCTGTTGTATATATCTTTCTGTCACTTCTTGTATTTTGATGATCATAGTTGAAAACTTTATGTTTTACCCTTATTGGAGTAGAAAAGGATATAAGTCCATATCACCCACAGATTTAAGTAATGATTTCTCCCACTTGTTATTAACCTCTTTTTTCATTCAAATTCCTGCTGATTTAGGTCTTTCAGGCAACTGGAAGTGTTTTCAGGGAAAATCTCCTGAAATCAATTAGACATACAGGGTCCAGTGTATATATATCAGTGACTTCTCCTTACTTTGGTGATCACAGATGAAATCTCTCTATTTTTTACATACATGGTGTTGAAAAGGATATAAGTTCATATCACTCACAGATCTTAGGTTATGATTTCTCCTACTTGTTATTAACACTTTTTCCATTCAAAGTTCTGCTGATTTAGTATTTTCAAGCCAACTGGCAGTGTTTTCTGTGAGAAACCTCCTTAATTCAATCAGGCTCCAAAGGGTGCAGTATATATCTTTTGTGAGTTCTCTGTACTTTGATGATCATAGATGAAACCTCTTTATGTTTTACAATTCATGGAGTTGAAAATAATATAAGTCCATATGACCCACAGACCTTAAGTCATGATTTATCCCACTTGTTATTAACTCTTTTTTCATTCAAATTCCTGCTGATTAAGGATTTTCAGGCCAACTGGCAGTCTTTTCAGTGAGAAACCTCCTTAATTCAGACTCCAAAGGGTGCAGTATATATCTTTCTGTGACTTCTCTGTACTTTGATGATCATAGATGAAAACACTCCGTGTTTCACCCGTCTTGGAGTAGAAAAGGATATAAGTCTATAACACAAGCAGATATTAAATCCTGATTTCTCCCACTTGTTATTAAAACCTTTCTCATTCACATTCCTGAGATCTAGGCCTTTCAGGTCAATAGGCAGTGTTTTCAGCAAGAAACCACCTGAATTCCATCATACACCACAGGGTGCAGTATATATCTTTCTTTGACTTCTCTGTAATTTGATGATCATAGATGAAATATATGTTTTACACTTCATGGCGTAGAAAAAGAAATAAGTCCATATGACCCACAAATCTTAAGTCATGATTTATCCCACTTTTTATTAACCCTTTTTTCATTAAAATTCCAGCTGATTTAGGCCTTTCAAGCCAACAATAGTGTTTTCAGCAAGAAATTTCCTGATTCCAAATAGACTCCAAAGGGTGTCGTATATATCTTTCTGTGACTTCCCTGGACTTTGATGGTCATAGAAGAAAACTCTCTTTGTTTCACTCTTCATGGAGTAGAAAAGGATTTAATCCATAAAACTCGCACATATTAAATCCTGATTTCTCCTACTTGTTAGTAATCCTTTTCTCATTCAAATTACTGCTAATTTAGGCCTTTAAGGCCAATAGCCAGAATTTTCTGCGAGAAACCTTCTGAATTCAATAAGACTCCTAAGAGTGCACTATATATTTTTCTGTGATTCTCTGTACTTTGATGATCATAGATGAAATATATGTTTACTTCATGGGGTAGAAAAAGAAATAAGTCCATATTACCCACAGATCTTAAGTCATGATTTCACCACTTATTATTAACCCTTTTTCTTTCAAATTCATGCAGATTTAGGCCTTTCAGTCCCACAGGCTGTGTTTTTAGCGAGAAACCTTCTGAATTCAATCACACTCCAAAGGGTTCAGTATATATCTATATGGAACTTCCCTGTACATTGAAGTTTATAGATGAAATCTCTCTATGTTTTCCACTTCATGGAGTAGAAGTTATATAAGTCCATATCATCCACAGATCTTAAGTCATGAATTCAATCACAGGCCTAATGGTGCTGTGTATATCTTTATGGAACTTCCCTGTAAGTGGATGTTTATACATGAAATCACCCTGTGTTTTACACTTCAAGGAATAGAACAGGATTTAAATATATATCACCAACAGATCTTAAGACATGATTTCTCCCACTTGTTACTAACCATTTTTTCATTGAAATTCCTGCTGATTTAGGCCTCTCAGGCCAACAGGCAGTGTTTAGAGCGAGAAACATCCCGAATTCAATCAGAATCCAGGGGCTGCACTATATATCTTTCTGTCACTTCTCTGTATTTTGATGATCATAGTTGAAAACTCTCTGCTTTACACTTTATGGAGTAGAAAAGGATATAAGTCCATAACACCCCCTGATTTAAACCATGATTTCTACCACTTGTTTTAACTCTTTTTTCATTCAAATTCCTGCTGATTTAGGATTATCAGAAAAAATGGCGTTTTTTTCTGTGAGAAACATCCTGATATCAATTAGACATACAGGGTGCAATAATATCTTTCAGTGACTTCTCTTTACTTTGATGATCATAGATGATAACTCTCTGTGTTTTACAGTACATGGGGTTGTAAAGAATATAAGTCCATATCACCAACAGATCTTTTGTCATGATTTCTCCCACTTGTTTGTCACCACTTTTCATTGAAACTCCTGGTGATTTAGGACTTTCAGGCCAACTGGCAGTTTTTTCAGTGAGAAATCTCCTAAATTCAATCAGGCTCCAAAGGGTGCAGTATATATCTTTCTGTGGCTTCTCTGTACTTTGATGATTATAGATGAAAACTCTCTATGTTTCACTCTTCATGGAATAGAAAAGGATATAAGTTCATAACACCCACAGACTAAATCCTGATTTCTCCCACTTGTTATTAAAACTTTTTTTATTCAATTTCCTGAGATTTAGGTCTTTCAGGCCAACAGGCAGTGTTTTCAGCGAGAAACCAACTGAATTCAATCAACTCCCAAGGGTGAAGTATAAATCCTTCTTTTTTCTCTGTAATTTGATGATCATAGATGAAATATATGTTTTACACTTCATGGAGTAGAAAAGAAATAAGTCCATATTACCCACTGATCTTAAGTCATGAATTCTCAACTTGTTATTAACCCCCTTTTCATTCAAATTCCTGCTGATTTAGGCCTTTCAGGCCAACAGGCAGTGTTTTCAGTGAGAAACCTTCTGAATTGAATCACACTCCAAAGGGTGAAGTATATATCTATGTGGAAAACCCTGTACGTTGAAGTTTATAGATGAATTCCCTCTATGTTTTATGCTTCATTTAGCGAAAAGTTTATAAGTCCATGTCACCCACAAATAATAAGTCATGATTTCTCCCACTTGTTATTAACCCTTTTTCATTCACATTTCTGCTGATTTATGCCTTTCAGGCCAACAGGCAATGTTTTAAGCAGATACCTCTTGAATTCAATCAGACTAAGAAGGGTGCAGTATATATCTTTCTGTGACTTCTCTGTACTTTGATGATCATAGATGAAATCTCTCTATGATTTATACTTCGTGGAGTATAAAAGGATATAAGTCCATAGCACACACAGATCTTAAATCATGATTTCTCCCACTTGTTAATAAAACTTTTTAATTCTAATTCCTGCTGATTTAGTCCTTTCACGCCAACAGGCAGTTTTTTTTTGTGAGAAAACTCCTGAATTCAATGAGACTCCTATGATTGCATTATATGTCTTTCTGTTACTTCTCTGTACTTGATGATCATTGATGAAATCTCTCTACCTTTTACATATCATGGGGTAGAATAGGATATAAGTCGACATCACCCACACATCTTAAGTCATGATTTCTCCCACTTTTTTTTAAAACTTTTGTCCTTCAAATAACTGCTGATTTAGGCTGTTCAGGCCAAATGGCAGTGTTTTTAGGGAGATCTCCTTAATTCATTTAGACTCAAAAGGGTACAGTATGTATCTTTCAGTGAATTCTCTTTACTTTGATGATCATAGATGAAATCTTTCATGTTTTACACTACATGTGGTAGAAAAGGATATAAGTCCATATCACCCACAGATCTAATGTCATGATTTCTGCCACTTGTTATTAACACTTTATTTATTCAAAGTACTGCTGATTAAGGTGTCTCTGGCCAGCATCAGTGTTTTCAGTTGAAACCTCCTGAATTCAATCAGACTCCAAAGGGTGCACTATATATCTTTCAGTGACCTCTGTATGTGATTATCATAGATGAAATATCTCTATGTTTTACACATCATGGGGTAGAATAGCATATGTCCACATCACCCACACATCTTAAGTCATGTTTTCTCCCACTTTTTTAACCCTTTTTTCATTGATTTCCTGCTGATATTGGCTCTTTTGGCCAACTGGCAGAGTTTTCAGGGAGAAACTTCCTGAATTCAATTAGATTCAAAAAGGTGAGTATATATCTTTGAGTGAATTCTCTTTACTTTGATGATCATAGATGAAATCTTTCATGTTTTACACTATATGTGGAAGAAAAGATTATAAGTGCATATCACCAACAGATCTTAAGTCATGATTTCTCCCACTTGTTATTAAACGTTTTTTCATTCAAATTCCTGCTGATTAGGGTTTTCAGGCCATCACGAAGTGTTTTCAGTGAGAAACTCCTGAATTCAATCAGACTCCAAAGGGTACAGTATATAACTTTCTGTGACTTCTCTGTACTTGATGATCATAGATGAAATCTACGTATTACACTTCATGGGGTAACAAACGATATAAGAGTCCAGATCACGCAGGTTTGAAGTCATGATTTCTTTCTCTTTTTATTAACACCATTTTCATTCAAATTCCTGCTGATTTAGGCTTTCAGGCCAACAGGCAGTGTTTTCAGTGAGTAACCTTCTGAAATCAATCATAAGCATAATAGTGCAGTATATATCTTTATGGATCTTCCCTGTTCATTGATGTTTATACATGAAATCTCTGTATGTTTTACTCTTCATGGAGTACAAAAGGATATAAGTCCATATCACCCACATATTTTAAGTTTTGATTTCTCACACTTGTTCTTAACACTTTTTTTCATTCAAAATCTTGCTGATTTAGGATTTTCAGGCCAACTAGAAGTTTTTTCAGGGAGAAACCACCTGAATTCAATCAGACTCCAAAGGGTGCATGATATATCTTTCTGAGACTTTTCTGTATTTGATGATAAAAGATGAAATCTCTCTATGTTTTACACTTCATGGGTTAAAAAAGAAAATAAGTCCATATCACCCACAGATCTTAAGTCATGATTTCTCCCACTTGTACAAAACCATTTTTTCATTCAAATTCCTTCTGATTTAGGCCTTTCAGTCCATCAGGCAGTGTTTTCATGGAGAAACCTCCTGAATAAATCAGTCCCCAAAGGGTGCAGTTTATATCTTTCTGTAACTTCTCTGTACTTTGATGATCATAGATGAAATCTCTATGTGTTTTACACTTCATGGGATAGAAAAGGATATAAGTCCATATCACCCACAGATCTGAAGTCATGATTTCACCAACTCTTATTAACACCTTTTTCATTAAATTCCTGCTATTTAAGGCCTTTCAGGCCAACAGGCAGTGTTTTCTGCGAGAAACATGAATTCACACACGCTCAAAATGGTGCAGTATATATCTTTTTGGAACTTCCCTTACGTTGATATTTATAGATGAAATCTCTCCATGTTTTACACTTCATGGAATAGAAATGCATATAAGTCCATATAACCCACATATCTGAACTCATGAATTCTCCCAATTGTTATTAATCCTTCTTTCATTCAAATTCCTACTGATTTGGCCCCCTCTGGCCATTAGGCAGTGTTTTCAGGGAGAAAACTCCTGAATTCAATCAGAATCCAAGGATTGCATTATGTCTTTCTGAGACTTCTCTGTAATTAGATGATTATACATGAATCTATGTTTTACACCTATGAGTTAGAAAAGGATGTAAGTCCATATCACCCACAGTACTTAAGTCATGATTTCTCCCACTTGTTATTAACACTTTTTTCATTCAAATTTCTACTGATTTAGGCCTTTCAGGGCAACAGGCAGTGTTTTCAGGGAGAAACATCCTGAATAAAATCACACTCCAAAGGGTCCAGTATATATTTTTCTGTGACTTCTCTGTACTTTGATGATCATAGTTGAAATCTCTCTCTGTTTTACTCTTCAAGGGGTAGAATAGGATATAAGTTCATATCAGCCACAGATCTTAAGTCATGAATTCTCCCACTTCTTAAATCCCTTTTTTCATTCAAATTCCTGCTATTTAGGCCTTTCAGATCAACAGGCAGTGTTTTCAGCGAGAAACTTTTGATATCATTCAGACTCCAAAGGGTGCCGTATATATCTTTCTGTGACTTCTCTGTACTTTGATGTTCATAGTTGAAATCTCTCTCTGTTTTACGCTTCATGGGGTAGAAAAGGATATAGGTCCATATCACCCACAGATTTATCCCATTTGTTTTTAACCATTTTTCATTCAAATTCCTGCTGATTTAGGCCTTTCAGGCAACTGGAAGTGTTTTCTGGGAGAAACCTTCTAAATTCACACACGCTCCAGAGGATGCAGTATATCTCTTAATGGAACTCCCCTGTGTGTTGATGTTTATAGATGAAATCTCTCTATGTTTTACAGTTCAGGGAATAGAAAAGGATATAAGTCCATATAACACACATATCTTAACTCATGTTTTCTCCCAATTGTTATTAACCCTTCTTTCATTCAAATTCGACCTTTGGGCCCTTCTGGCCATAAGGCATTGTTTTCAGGGAGAAAACTCCTGACTTTGATCAGTCTCCTAAGATTGCCTTATATGTCTTTCAGTGACTTCTCTGTACTTCGATGATCATAGATACAACTCTTTGTTTTACACCTCTTGAGTTAAAAAAAGGATGTAAATCCATATCACCTACAGACCTTTAGTCATGATTTCTCCCACTTGTTATTAACCATTTTTTCATTCAAATACCTGATATAGGCCTTTCAGGTCAGCAGGCAGTGTTTTCAGCGAGAAACGTCCTGAACTCAATCAGACTCCAAAGGGTGCAGTATATAACTTTGTGTGTCTTCTCTGTACTTTTATGATCATAGATGAAATCTCTGTATGTTTTACACTTCATGGGGTAGCAAAGGATATAAGTCCATTAACCCACAGATCTTAAGTCATGATTTCTCCCACTTGTTATTAACCTTTTTTTTCATTCAAATTCTTGCTGATTTAGGCCTTTGAGTTCAACAGACAGTGTTTTCAAGGAGAAACGTCCTGAATTCAATCAGTCTCCAAAGGCTGCATTATATATCTTTCTGTGACTTCTCTGTACTTTGATGATCATAGATGAAATATACTTTTTACTCTTCATGGAGTAGAAAAAGATATAAATCCATATCACCCAATGATCTTAAGACATGATTTCTCTCACTTTGTATTAACCACTTTTTCATTCAAATTCCTGCTGATTTAGGCCTTTCAGGGCAACAGGCAGTGTTTTCTGCGAGAAACATTCTGAATTCATTCAGACTCCAACAGTGCAGTATATATCTTAATGGAATCCTGTCCATTGATTTATAGATGAAATCTCTCTATGTTCTACCCTTTATGGGTTAGAAAAGGATATAAGTCCATAACACCCACCTATCTTAAGTCATGATTTCTCCCACTTGTTATTTACCCTTATTTCCTTCAAATTCTTGACTGATTAAGCCTTTCAGGGCATAAGGTTTGTTTTCAGCTGGACATTCCTTAATTCAATCAGACTCCAAAGGGTGCAGTATATGTCTTTCTTTGACTTCTCTGTATTCTGATGAACATAGATGAAATCTCTCTCTGTTTTACACTACATGGAGTAGAGCAGGATACAAGTCCATATCACCCACAGATCTTAAGTCATGATTTCTCCCACTTGTAATTGACAATTTTATCATCCAAATTCCTGCTGAATTAGGCCTTTCAGTCCAAAAGGCAGTGTTTTCAGGGAGAAACCCCCTGAATTAAATCAGTCTCCAAATGTGAAGTATATATCTTTCTGTGACATCTCGTACTTTGATGATCATAGATGGAACCTATCTATGTTTTAGACTTCACGGGGTAGAAAAGGTATAAATCCATATAACACACAGGTCTGAAGTCATGATTTCACTCACTTGTTGTTAACCCTTTTTTCATTCAAATTCCTGCTGTTTTAGGCCTTTTAGCACAACAGGCAGTATTTAGAGTGAGAAACTTCCTGAATTCAATTAGACAAAAAGGGTGCAGTATATATATCGTTCAGAACTTCTCTTTACTTTGATGACATAGATGAAATCTTTCTATGTATTACACTACATGTGGTAGAAAAGGATATATGTCCATATCACCCACAGTTCTTAAGACATGATTTCTCCCAATTTTTATTAACCATTTTTTCATTCAAATTCCTGCTGAGTTAGCCTTTCAGGCCAACAGGCAGTGTTTTCAGGGAGAAACCTTCTGAATTAAATCAGTCTCCAAATGTGAAGTATATATCTTTCTGTGAATTCTCTGTAATATGATGAGCATAGATGAAATCTCTCCTGTTTTACATTTCGTGGAGTAGAAAATAATATAAATCCATATCATCCACAGATCTTAATGAATATTTCTCCAACTGGTTATTAACATAGTATCCACAGATATTAAGTTCTGATTTCTACCACTTGTTATTAACCCCTTTTTCATTCAAATTCCAGCTGATTAAGGACTGTCAGGACAACAGGCAGTATTTTCAGGGAGGAACCTCCTGAATATAATCAGACTCCAAAGGGTGCGGTATATATCTTTCTGTGATTTCTCTGGTTTTTGATGATCATAGATGAAATTTCTCTGTTTTAACTTCATGGCTAGAAAAGAATATAAGTCCATATCACTACAGTTTTTAAGTCATGATTTCTTGTACTTGTTATTAAAACTTTTTTCATTCTAATTCCTGATGACTTAGGCCTTTCAGGCCACAGGCTGTGTTTTCAGCGAGAAACCTCCTTAATTCAATCAGACTCCAAAGGGTGCATTATATATATTTTTCTGTGACTTCTCTGTATTTCATGATCATAGATTAAATCTCTCTATTAATTACACTACATGGGGTAGAAAAGTATATAAGTCCATATCACCCATAGATCTGATTCATGATTTCTCCCACTTGTTAATAACCCTTTTTCATTCAAATTCCTGCTGATTTAGGGCTTTCAGGCCAACTGGCAATATTTTCAGCGAGAAACCTCCTGAATTCAATAAGACTCCATATGGTACGTGTGTATGTGTGACTTCTCTTTCTTTTGATGATCATAGATGAAATCACTGGAAGTTTTGCACTTCATGTAGTAGAAAATTACGTAAGTCATTACCATACATAGATGTTATGTCATAATTTCTCCCACTTGTTAATAACCCTTTTTTTATTCAAATTCGTGCTGATTTAGGACTTTCGGTTCAACAGCCAGTGTTTTCAAGAAGAAACATCCTGAATTCAATCAGACTCCAAAGGGTGCAGTTTATGCCATTCTGTGAATTCTCTGTACTTTGTTGATCATAGATGAAATCTATGTTTTACAATTCATGGGGTAGAAAAAGGTATAAGTCTATAACACCCAAATATCTTAAGTCATGATTTCTCCCACTTTTTATAAACCCTTTTTTCATTAAATTCCAGCTGATTTAGCTTTTCATGCCAACTGGAAATGTTTTCAGTGAGAAAACTCTGGAATTCAATTAGACTCCAAATGGTGCAGTACATATCTTTCAGTGACTTCTGTTTACTTTGATGATCATAGATGAAATCTTTCTATGTTTTACACTACCTGTGGTAGAAAAAGGATATAAGTCCATATCAGCCACAGATCTTAAGTTATGATTTCTCCCACTTGTTATTAACCCTTTTTTTTTCATGCAAATTCCCACTGATTTTGGATTTTCAGGCCAACAGACAGCGTTTTCAGGGAGAAAATTCCTGATAAATGACACTCAAAAGGTTGTTATATATATCTTTCCATGACTCCTCTGTACTTTGATGATCATAGATGAAAGCTCTCTATGTTTTAGACTTCAAGGAGTAGAAAAGGATATAAGTCCATATCACCCATATATTTTATGTCTTGATATCTCCCATTTATTATTAACCCTTTTTTCATTCAAATTCCTGATGATTTTGGCCTTTCAGGCTAATAGGCAGTGTTTTCACCAAGAAACCTTTTGAATTCTATCACACTCAAATGGTGCAGTATTTGTCTTTATGAACTTCCTTTTACGCTGATGTATATATGTGAAATCTCTATATGTTTTACCCTTCAGGGAGAAGAAAAGGATATAAGTCCTTATCACCTACATATTGTAAGTCATGATTTCGCCACTTGTTATTAATTCTTTATTCATTCAAATTCCAGCTGATTTAGGCCTTCAGGCCAACAGCAGTGTTTTCAGCACGAAACCCCCTGAATTCCATCAGACTCCAATGGGTGCAATATATGTCTTTCTGTGACTTCTCTGTACTTTGATGTTCATAGATGAAAATTCTCTACGTTTCACCCTTCATGGGGTAGAAAATAATATAAGTTCGTAACACCCACAGGTAATAATGCCTGATTTCTCCCACTTGTTATAAACCCTTTTTTATTCAAATTCCTGCTGATTTAATCCTTTCTGGCCAACAGGCAGTGATTGAACCTCCTGAATTCAATCAGACTCGAAAGGGTGCAATATATATCTTTCTGTGTCTTCTCTAACTTTGATGATCATAGATGAAATCTCTGTATTTTTTACATTTCATGGAGTAGAAAACGATATAAGTCATTATCACTCATAGATCATAAGTCATAATTTCTCCCACTTGTCATTAACCCTATTTTCTTTCATTCCTGCTGATATCAGCTTTAAGGCCAACAGGCAGTGTTTTAAGAGAGAAATCTCCTGAATTCAATCAGACTCCAATGGGTGCAGTGCATATCTTTCTGTGACTTCTCTGTAGTTTGATGATCATACATGAAAACTCTCTATGTTTTACACTTCATGGAGTAGAAAAAGATATAAGTCCATATCACCCACATATCTTAAGTTTTGATTTCTCCCAATTGTTACTAACAATTTTTTATTCAAATTCCTGCTGACTTTCACCTTTCAGTCCAACAGGCATTATTTTTAGCAAGTATCCTCCTGAATTTAATCAGACTCCAAAGGATGCTGTATATAATTTTGTGTGAAATCTCTGGTTTTGATGATCATACATGAAATCTCTCTATGTTTACCACTCATGGGCAGAAAATGATATAAGTCCATATCACCCACAGATCTTAAGTTATGATTTCTCGCAATTGTTATTAACACTTTTTTTCCATGCAAATTTCTGCTAATTTATGCCTTTCAGGCCAACAGGCAGTGATTTCAGGGAGAAACTTCCTATCTTCAATCAGACTCCAAAGGGTGCATATATATCTTTCTGTGACTTCTCTCGTTTTTGATGATCATAGATGAAATCTCTCTGTTTTAACTTCATGGTGTAGAAAAGGATATAATTCCATATCACTCACAGATCTTATGTCATGATTTCTTGCCCTTGTTATTAAAACTTTTTTCAATCAAATTCCTGCTTTTTATTCCTTTCTGGCCAGCAGGCTCTGTTTTCAGCAGGAAACCTCCTTAATTCAGACTCCAAAGGGTGCATCATATATCTTTCTGTGACTTCTCTGTATTTGATGATCATAGATGAAATCTCTCTATGTTTTACAATACATGGGGTAGAAAATTATATAAGTCCATATCACCCATAGATCTGATTCATGATTTCTCCCACTTGTTAATAACCTTTTTATCATTCAAATTCCTGCTGATTAAGGTCTTTCAGGCCAACAGGCAATGTTTTCACAAGAAACCTCCTGAATTCAATCAGACTCCAAAGGTTGTAGTGTGTATCTTTCTGTGACTTCTCTTTCCTTTGGTGATCATAGATGAAATCACTGTATGGTTTGTACTTCATGGAGTAGAAAATTATATAAGTCATTACCACCCACAGATGTTATGTCATAATTTCTCCCACTTGTTATTAACCCTTTTTCCATTCAAATTCCTGGTGATTTAGGTCGTTCAGGTCAAAGGACATTTTTTCAGGGAGAAACCTCTTGAATTCAATCAGACTCCAAAGGTGCAGTATATATCATTCTGTGAATTCTCTGTACTTTGTTAGTCATAGATGAAATCTTTGTTTTACAGTTTAAGGGGTTGAAAATGGTATAAGTCTATATCACCCACAGATCTTAAGTCATGATTTCCCCATCTTGTTATTAGCCCCTTTTTCATTCAATTTCATGCTGATGAAGGGCTTTCAGGCCAAAAGACAGTGTTTTCAGCGAGAAACCACCTGAATTCAATCATACTCAAAGGGTGCAGTATATATCTTTCTTTGACTTCTCTGTAATTTGATGGTTATAGATGAAATCTCTCTATGTTTTACACTTCATGGGGTAGAAAAAGAAATAAGTCCATATTATCCACTGATCTTAAATCCTGACTTCTCAACTTGTTATTCAAATACTCCCCTTTTTTATTCAAAATCCTGCTATTTTGGCCTTTCAGGTCAACAGGCAGTGTATTCAGTGAGAAACCTTCTGAACTGAATCATACTCCAAAGGGTGCAGTATATCAATATGGAACATCCCTGTACGTTGAAGTTTATAGATGAAATCTCTCTATGTTTTACGCTTCATTTGGTAGAAAAGTATATAAGTCCATATCACCCACAGATCTTAAGTCATGATTCCCCCAATTGTTATTAACACTTTGTTCCTTTAATTTCATGCTGCTTAAGGACTTTCAGGCAAAAAGGCAGTGTTTTCAGGGAGAAAACTCCTGAATTCAATTAGAATCCAAAGGGTTGCATTATATATCTTTCTGTGCCTTCTCTGTATATGATGATCATAGATGAAATCTCTCTATGTTTTAGACTACTTATGGTAGTAAAGGATATAATTCCACATCACCCACAGATCTCAAGTCATGATCTCTCACTTGTTATTAACCCTTTTTTCATTCAAATTCCTGTTCTTCAAGGGCTTTCAGGAAAACAGGCAGGGTTTTAGCCAGAAACCTTCTGAATTCAATCAGACTCAAAGTGTGCAATATATATCTATCTGTGACTTCTCTGGTTTTCGATGATCATAGATGAAATCTCTATGTTTTACATGTCATGGGGTAGCCAAGTTGTAGCCATATCACCCACAGATCTTAAGTCATGATTTCTCCCACTTGTTATTAACCCTTTTTTCATTCAAATTCCTGATTATTTAAGCCTTTCAGGCCAACAGGCAATGTTTTCAGCGAGAAACCTTCTGAATTCAATCCTACTCAATATCGGTGCCCTAAGGTCCTTATGGATCTTCCTTGTACGAAGATGTGTATGGATGAGATCTCTCTATGTTTTACACTTCAGGGAGTAGAAAACGATAATGTCCATATCACCCACAGATCTAAATACATGATTTTGCCCACTTGTTATTAACACTTTTTTTCATTCAAAATCCTGCTAATTTAGTCATTTTTGCATTTATGGCAGTGATCTCAAGGAGAAAGTTCCAAATTGAATCAGACTCCTAAGATTGCATTATATATCTTTATGTTACTTCTCTGTATTTGAATGATAATAGATGAAATCTCACCATGTATTAAACTTCATGGTGTAGAAAAGTATATAAGTCCATATGACCCACAGTTCGGAAGTCATGATTTCTCCCACTTGTTATTAACCTTTTTTCTCATTCAAATTCCTGCTGATATGAGCCTTTCAGGAAAACAGGCATTGTTTACAGCGAGAAATTCCCCAAAAAAATCAGACTCCATAGGCTGCAGTGTATATCTTTCTGTCACTTCTCTGAATTTTGATGATCATAGTTGAAAACTCTCTGTTTAACACTCCATGGAGTAGAAAAGGATCTAAGTTGATATCAGCCACAGATCTTAAGTCATGATTATCCCATTTGTTTTTAACCGTTTTTTTTCATTCAAATTCCAGCTGATTTAGGCCTTTCAGGCAACTGGAAGTGTTATCTGGGAGAAACCTCATGAAATCAATTAGACATACAGGTGCAGTATATATCTTTCTGTGACTTCTCTGTACTTTGATGATCATAGATGAAATCTCTATGTTTCACACTTCATGGGTTAGAAAAGGATATAAGTCCATATCACCCACAGATCTTAGGTCATGATTTCTCCTACTTGTTATTAACACGTTTTTCATTCAAATTCCTGCTGATTTAGGCCTTTCAGGTATAAGGCAGTGTTTTCAGGGAGGAAACTCCTGAATTCAATCAGATACCTGATATTGCAATATATAAATTTCTGTGACTTCTCTGTATTTTGATGATCATAGATGAACTCTCTCATGTTTTACACTTAATGGGGTAGAAAAGGATAGGTCCATAACACCACACATCTGAAGTCATGATTTCTCCCAATTGTTATTAACCCTTTTTTATTCAAATTCCAGCTGATTAAGGGCTTTCAGGCCAACAGGCGGGGTTTTCAGTGAGAAATCTCCTGAATTCAATCAGATACCAAAGGATGCAGTATATATCTTTCTGTGACTTCTCTGTATATGGATGATCATAGATGAAGCTCTGTTTTACACTTCATGGGGTTGGAAAGGATATAAGTCCATATCACCCACAGATCTTAAATTATGATTTCTCATTTTGTTAATAACCCTTTTTTGATTCTAATTCCTGCTGCTTTATGCCTTTCTGGCCATAAGGAAGTATTTTCAGGGAGAAATTTCCTGTATTCAATCAGTCTCCATAGGATGCATTATATATCTTTCTGTCACTTCTCTGTACTTTAATGATCATAGATGAAATCTCTCTATGTTTTACACTTCATGGTGTAGCAAAGGATATATGTCCATATCACCCACAGATTGTAACTCATGATTTCTCCACTTCTTATTAATCCTTTTTTCATTCAAATTCCATGTGATTTAGACTTTCTGGCCAACAACAGTGTTTTTCAGCAAGAAACCTCCTGATTGAAATCAGACTCCAATGGGTGCAGTATATGACTTTCTGTGACTTATCTGTACTTTGATGATCATAGATGAAAACTCACTATGTTTCACCCTTCACAGAGTAGAAAAGTATATAAGTCCATAACACCCACATATCTTAATGCTGATTCTTCCCTCTTGATATTAACCTCTTTTTCATTCAAATTCCTGCTGATTTAGCCTTTCAGGGCCTAAGGTTTGTTTTCAGGTAGAATCTCCTGAATTCAAACAGACTCCAAAGGGTGCATTATATGTCGTTCTGTGACTTCTCTGTACTTTGATGAGCATAGATGAAATCTCTCTCTGTTTTATACTTCATGGAGAAGAGAATATATAAGTTCATAACACCCAAGTTCTTAAGTCATGATTTCTAGCACTTCTTATTAACCCTTTTTTTATTCAAATTCATTCTGATTAAGGCTTTTCAGGCCAACTGGTAGTGTTTTCAGGGAGAAACCTCATGAATTCAATTAGACTCCAAAATGTGCAGTATATCTTACAATGACCTCTCTTTAATTTGATGATCATAGATGAAATCACTCTATGTTATACACAAATGTGGTAGTAAATGATATGTCCATATCACCCACATATCTTAAGTCATGACTTCCCACACTTGTTATTAACCCTTTTTTCATTCAAATTTCTGCTGATAAGGGCATTCAGGCCAAAAGCAGTGTTTCCAGCGAGAAACCTCCTGATATCAATCAGACTCCAAAGGGTGCGTTATTTATCTTTCTGTGACTATTCAGTATTTGTTGATCATAGATGAATTCTCTCTATGTTTTACAATACTTGGGGTTGAAAAGGATATATTTCATATCACCAACCGTTCTTAAGTCATGATTTCTCCCACTAGTTTTTAAAGATTTTCATTCAAATTCCTGCTGATTTAGGCCTTTCAGGTGAACAGACCATGTTTTCAGTGAGAAACCTCCTGAATTCATCAGAATAGAAAGGGTGCAGTATGTATCTTTGTGTGACTTCACTCTCCTTTGATGATCATAGATGAACTCTCTCTATGTTTTAGACTGCATGTGGTAGTAAGGGATATATGTAAAGGTGGTGAAGTTAGTAAAGGTCGTATGGTAGTAAAGATAGTAAAGCATTATATGTCTTTCTATGAATCTCTGTACTTAGATGACCATAGATGAAATCTCTCTGTTTTGCACCTTATAGGTTAGAAAAGGATAAGTACATATCACCAACAGACCTTAATTCATGATTTCTCCCACTTGTTATTAATCCTTTTTTCATTCAAATTCCTGCTGATTTAGGCCTTTCAGGTCAACAGGCAGTGTTTTCAGCGAGAAACTTCCTGAATTCAATCAGACTCCAAAGGGTGCAGTGTATATCTTAACGGAACTTTCCTGTACGTTGATGTTAATAGATCAAATCTCTCTATGTTTTACACTTCATGGGGTTGAAAAAAATATAAGTCCCTATCACCCACAGATCTTAAATCATGATTTCTACACTTCTTATTAACCATTTTTTAAATTCAAATTCCTGCTGCTTTAGGCCTATTAGGCCAAGAGGCTGTGTTTTCAGTGAGAAAACCCCTGAATTCTATCAGACCTCTAAGAATGCATCATATATCATTCTGTGACTTCTCTGTACTTTGATGATCATATATGAAATCTATGTTTTACACTTCATGGGGTACAACTGCATAAAAGCCCATAGCACCCAAAGACCGTACGTCATGATTTTTCCCACTTTTTATTAAAAAGTTTGTCATTGCAATCCCTGCTGATTTAGGCATTTCAGGCCAACAGGCAGTGTTTTCATAGAGAAACATCCTGAATTCAATCAACTCCAAAGGGTGCAGTATATAGCTTTTTGTGACTTCTCTGTACTTTTTTGATCATAGATGAAATCTATGTATTATACTTCATGGTGTAGCAAAGGATATAAGTCCATATAACCCACAGATCTTAAGTCATGATTTCTCCTACTTGTTATTAACCCTTTTTTCATTCAAATTCCTGCTGATTTAGGCCTTACTAGCCAACAGGCAGTGTTTTTAGCGAGAAACATCCTGAATACAATTACAAAGTGTGATTCTTTGTACTTTCTGTGATTCTATGTACTTTGATGAATATAGATGAAATCTCTTTATGTTTAGCACTTCATGGGGTAAAAAAGGACATAATTCCATATCACCCACAGATCTTAGGTCATGATTTCTACCACTTGTTATTAACCCTTTTTTCATTCAAATTCTTGCTTTTATGGCCTTTCAGTTCATCAGGCAGTGTTTTCAGCGAGAAACTTCTTGATATCAATAAAACTCCAAAGGGTGCAGTATATATATTTCTGTGACATCACTGTACATTGATTATCATAGATGAAATCATGTATCTTTTACACTTCATGGAGTAGAAAAGGTTATAAGTCAATATTACCCACAGATCTTATGTCATGATTTCGCCCACTAGTTATTAGCCCTTTTGTCATTCAAATTCCTGCTGATTTAGGCTTTCAGGACATATGGTTTAATTTTTAAGGTAGAAACTCCTTAATTCAAACAACTCCAAAGGGTGCAGTATATGTTTTGTCTGATATCTCTGTATTTGACGAACATAGATGAAATCTATCTGTGTTTTAATCTTCATGGAGTAGAACAGGATATAATTCCATATCACCCACAGATCTTATATCAGGATGTCTCCCACTTGTTATTAACCCTTTTTTCATTCAAATTTCTACTAATTTAGGCCTTTCAGTCCAACAGGCAGAGTTTTAAAAGAGAAAAGTCCTGAATTCAGTCAGACACCAAAGGGTGCAATATATATCTTTCTGTGACATCTCTGTACTTTGATGATCATAGATGAAATCAAATAATTACACTTCATGGAGTAGAAAAGGATATATATCCATGTCACCCACATCATAATTTATGATATATCCCACCTGTTATTAACCCTTTTTTCATTCAAATTCATGCTGACTTAGATCTTTCTGGACAACAGCATTGCTTTCAGTGAGAAACCTCCTGAATTAAATTAGTCTCAAAAAGGTGCGGTCCAATTGGAAGAGTTTTCTGGGATAAACCTCCTGCATTCAATTACACTCCAAAGGGAGCAGTTTATATCTTTCTGTGATTCCTATTTACTTTGATGATCATAAATGAAATCTCTCTATGTTTTACACTTCATATGGTACAAAAAGATATAAGTGCATCACCCACACATCTTAAGACATGATTTCTTGCACTTGTTGTTAACCCTTTTTTCATTCAAATTCCTGCTGATTTAAGCCATTGGGGCCAACAGGCAGTGTTTTCAGCGAAACCTCCTGATTTCAATCAGACTCCAAAGGGTGCAGTACATATCTTTCTGTGACTTCTCTGTACATTGATGATCATAGAACTAAACTCTCTATGTTTTACACTTCATGGGATAGAAAAGGAATTAAGTCCATATCACCACAGATCTAAAGTCATGATTTCTCCCACTTGTTATTAAAACTTTTTTATTTAAATTCCTGCTGATTTAGGAATTTCAAGCAAACAGACAGTGTTTTTTGTGAGAAACCTCCTGAATTCATTCAGACTCCAAAGGGTGCAGTTTATATATTTCTGTGATATCTCAGTTATTTTATGATCATAGATGAAATCTAGTTTTACACTTCACATGGTAGAAAAGGATATTAGTCCATATCATCCATAGATCTTAAGTCTTGATTTCTCCCACTTTTTATTAACCCTTTTTTCATTCAAATTCCTACTGATTTAGGCCTTTGAGACAAACAGGCACTCTTTTCAGCCAGTAACCTTCTGAATTCAAACACAATCCAAAGTGTGAAGTATATATCTTTATGGAACTTCCCTGTATATTGA
This sequence comes from Uropsilus gracilis, assembly GCA_004024945.1. Lineage (NCBI taxonomy): Eukaryota > Metazoa > Chordata > Mammalia > Eulipotyphla > Talpidae > Uropsilus > Uropsilus gracilis. The sequence goes on along the minus strand of PVHY01016251.1, from coordinate 11,649 downwards.
AGTTTATAGATGAAATCTATGTTTTACACTTCATGGAGTAGAAAAGAATATAAGTCCATATCACCCACAGAACTTAAGTCATGATTTCTTCCACTTGTAAAAAAACCCTTTTTTCATTCAAATTCCTTCTGATTTAGGCCTTACAGTCCATCAGGTAGTGTTTTCAGGGAGAAACCTCCTGATTAAAATCAGTCCCAAAGGGTGTAGTTTATATCTTTCTGTAACTTCTCTGTACTTTGATGATCATAGATGAAATCTCTATGTGTTTTACACTTAACGGGATAGAAAAGTATATAAGTCCATATCACCCACAGATCTGAAGTCATGATATCTGGCACTTGTTATTAACGCTTTTCTCATTCAAATTCCTGCTTATTAAGGCCTTTCAGGCCAACAGGCAGTGTTTTCTTGGAGAAACCTTCTGAATTCACACACGCTCAAAAGGGTGCAGTATGTATCTTTTTGAACTTCCCTGTACGTTGATATTTATAGATGAAATCTCTCCATGTTTTACCCTTCATGGAATCGAAATGTATAAGTCCATATAAACCACATATATGAACTTTTGATTTCTACCAATTGTTATTAACCCTTCTTTCATTCAAATTCCTAACTTTGGGTCCTTCTGGCCATAAGAGAGTGTTTTCAGGGAGAAAACTTCTGATTTTGTTCAGTCTCCTAAGATTGCTATATATGTCTTTCAGTGACTTCTCTGTACTTCGATGATCATAGATAAAATCTCTCTATTTTACACCACATGAGGTAAAAAAGGATGTAATTCCATATCACCTACAGACCTTAAGTCATGTTTTCTCCCACTTGTTAGTAACCATTTTTTCATTCAAATTCCTGATATAGGCCTTTCAAGTCAGCAGGCAGTGTTTTCAGCGAGAAACCTCCTGAACTCAATCAGACTCCAAAGGGTGCAGTATATAACTTAGTGTGTCTTCTCTGTACTTTGATGATCATAGATGAAATCTCTGTATGTTTTACACTTCATGGGGTAGCAAAGGATATAAGTCCATTAACCCACAGATCTTAAGTGATGATTTCTCCCACTTGTTATTAACCCTTTTTTTCATTCAAATTCTTGCTGATTTAGGCCTTTCAAGCCAACAGGCAGTGTTTTCACGGAGAAACATCCTGAATCCAAAGGGTGCAGTATATATCTTTCTGTGACTTCTCTGTATTCAGATGAACATAGATGAAATCTCTCTATATTTTACACTTCACGGGGTAAAAAAGGATATAAGTCCATATCACCCACAGATCTTAGGTCATGATTTCTACCACTTGATATTAACTCTTTTTTCAATAAAATTCTTCCTTATATAAGCCTTCAGGCCATATGGTTTGTTTTCAGGTAGAAACTCCTTAAATCAAACAGACTCCAAAGGGTGCAGTATATGTCTTTCTGTGATATCTCTATACTTCGATGAACATAGATGAAATCTATCTGTGTTTTAAACTTCATGGAGTAGAACAGGATATAAGTCCATATCACCCACAGATCTTAAGTCATGATTACTCCCGCTTGTTAGTAACACTTTTTTCTTTCAAACCAACAGGCAGTATTTTCAAGGAGAAAACTCCTGAATTCAATCAGATACCAAATCGTGCATTATAAATCTTTCTGTGACTTCTCTGTAATTTGATGAAAATAGATGAAATCTAATTATTACACTTCATGAAGTAGAAAAGGATATATGTCAATGTCACCCACAGATCATATTTATGATTTATCCCACTTGTTATTAACCCTTTTTTTAATTCAAATTCATGCTGATTTAGGCCTTTCGGGCCAATAGCATTGCTTTCAGTTAGAAATCTCCTGAATTCAATCAGTCTCCAAAGGGTGCAGTCCAAATGGAAGTGTTTTCAGGGAGAAACTTCCTGCATTCAATTAGACTCCAAAGGGAGCAGTGTATATCTGTCTGTGACTCCTATTTGCTTTGATGATCATAGGTGAAATCTCTCTATGTTTTACACTTCATGGGGTACAAAAAGATATAAGTGCATCACCCACACATCTTAAGTCATGATTTCTCGCACTTGTTATTAACCATTTTTCATTCAAATTCCTCATGATTTAAGCCATTCAGGCCAACAGGCAGTGTTTTCAGCGAAACCTCCTGATTTCAATCAGATTCCAAAGGGTGCAGTATATATCTTTCTGTGACTTCTCCTTACATTGATGATCATAGAACAAATCTCTCTATGATATACACAAATGTGGTAGAAAAGGATGTAAGTCCATATCACCCACAGATCATAAGTCATGAATTCTCCCACTTCGTATTAACCATTTTTTCATTCAAATTCCTTCTTATTAGGCCTTTCAGGCCAACTGGCAGTGTTTTCAGTGGAAACCTGCTGAATACCATCACCCTCTACAGGGTGCAGTTTATATCTTTCTGTGACTTCTCTGTATGTTGATGATCATAGAACAAATCTCTCTATGAGTTACACTTCATGGGGTAGAAAAGGAGTTAAGTCCATATCACCCACAGATCTTAAGTAATGATTTCTACCACTTCTTATTAACAAATTTTAATACAAATTCCTGCTGATTTAGGCATTTTTGGCCAACTGGCAGTGTTTTCAGTGAGAAAACTCCTGAATTCCATCAGACCTGTAAGAATGCATTATATATCATTCTGTGACTTCTCCATATGTTGATGATAATATATGAAATCTGTGTTTTACACTTCATGGGTTACAACTGGATATAAGTCCATAGCACCCACAGATATTAAATCATGATTTCTCCCACTTTTTACTAACAATTTGGTCATTCAAATCCCTGCTGATTTAGGCATTTCACGCCAACAGGCACTTTTTTCAGGTAGAAAATCCTTAAATCAAACAGACTCCAAAGGGTGCAGTATATGTCTTTCTGTGATATCTCTGTACATTGATGAACATAGATGAAATACAGTTTTTACACTTCATGGGGTAGAAAAAGTCATGATTTTTTCCACTTATTATTAATCCTTTTTTCATTCAAAATACTGCTGAATTAGGGCTTTCAGGACAACAGGAGAAGTTTTCAGTGATTAAAACTGCTGAATTCAATCACACTACAAACGGTGCAGTATATATCTTTATGGAACATCCCTGTCCGTTGGTGTTTATAGGTGAAATCTCTCTATGTTTTAGACTTCATGGAATACAAAAGGATATAAGTCCATAAAACCCACAAATCTTTACTCATGATTTCTCCCACTTGTTTTTAACCCTTTTTTCTTCAATTTCCTGCTGATTTAGGCCATTCAGGACAACAGGCAGTGTTTTTTTTTTTTTTTCAGCCAGAAACCGTCTGAATTCAAACACACTCCAAAGAGTGGAGTATGTATCTTATGGAACTTCCCACTAATTTTATGTTTATAGATGATATCTCACTATGTTTCATACTTCATGGGCTAGAAAAGTATAAGTCCACATCTCCCACAGATCTAAAATCATGATTTCTCAAATTCATTATTAACAATTTTTTCAATCAAATTCCTGCTGATTTAGGCCTTTCAGGTTTAAGGCAGTGTTTTCAGGGAGTAAACTCCTGAATTCAAACAGACACATAAGATTGCATTATACACATTTCTGTGACTTCTCTCTACTTTGATGATTATAGATGAAATCTAGGTTTTACAATTCATGGGGTTGCAAATGTTATAAGTCTATATAACCCACAGATTGTAAGTCATGATTTCTCCACTTCTTATTAATCCTTTTTTTCATTCAAATTCCAGCTGATTTAGACTTTCAGGCCAACAACAGTGTTTTTCATAAAGAAACCTCCTGATTTAAATCAGACTCCAAAGGGTGCATTATATGTCTTTCTGTGACTTATCTGTACTATGATGATCACAGATGAAAACTCTCTATGTTTCACCCTTTATGGAGTAGAAAAGGATATAAGTCCATAACACCCATGTATCTTAATTCCTGATTTCTCCCACTTGTTATTAACCATTTTTTCATTCAAATTGCTAATGATTTAGGGCTTTCTGGCCAACAGGCAGTGTTTATGCAAGAAACATCCTGAATTCAATCATACTCCAAAGGGTGCAGTATATATCTTTCTGTGACTTCTCTGTACTTTGATGATCATAGATGAAATATACTTTTCACTCTTCATGTAGTAGAAAAAGATATAAATCCATGTCACCCAATAATCTTAAGTCATGATTTCTCTCACTTTGTATTAACCCCCTTTTCATTCAAATTCCTGCTGATTTAGGCCTTTCAGGCCAACAGGCAGTGTTTTCTGTGAGAAACCTTCTGAATTCATTCACACTCCAAACTGTGCAATATATATCTTAATGGAACTACCTGTCCATTGATTTATAGATGAAATCTCTCTATGTTCTAGCCTTTATTGGTTAGAAATGGATATAAGTCCATAACAACCACCTATCTTAAGTCATGATTTCTCCCACTGGTTATTTATCCTTATTTCATTCAAATTCTTATCTGAATTAGGCTTTCAGGGCATAAGGTTTGTTTTCAGGTAGACATTCCTTAATTCAATCAGACTCCAAAGGGTGCAGTATATGTCTTTCTTTGACTTCTCTGTATTCTGATGAACATAGATGAAATCTCTCTCTGTTTTACACTACATGGAGTAGAGCAGGATATAAGTCCATATCACCCACAGATCTTAATGATGATTTTTCCAACTGGTTATTAACATATTATCCACAGATATTAAGTCCTCATTTCTTACACTTGGCATTAACCCCTTTTTCATTCAAATTCCGGCAGATTTAGGACTGTCAGGCCAAGAGGCATTTTTTTCAGGGAGAAACCTCCTGAATATAATCAGAACCCAAAGGGTGCAGTATATATCTTTCTGTGACTTCTCTGGTTTTTGATGATCATATATGATATTTCTCTGTTTTAACTTCATGGCTAGAAAAGAATATCAGTCCATATCACTACAGATCTTGAGTCATGACTTCTTAACTTATTAAAACTTTTTTTATTCTAATTCCTGCTGACTTAGGCCTTTCAGGCCACAGGCTGTGTTTTCAGCGAGAAGCCTCCTGAATTCAATCAGACTCCATAGGGTGCATTATATATATTTTTCTGTGACTTCTCTTTATTTGGTGATCATAGACGAAATCTCTCTATGATTTAGACTACATGGGGTAGAAAAGTATATAAGTCCTTATCACCCATAGATCTGATTCATGACTTCTCCCACTTGTTAATAACCCTTTTTCATTCAAATTCCTGCTGATTTAGGGCTTTCACGCCAACAGGCAATATTTTCAGAGGGAAACCTGAATTCAATAAGATTCCATACGGTGCAGTTTGTATCTTTCTGTGACTTCTCTTTCTTTTGATGATCATTGATGGAATCACTCTATGTTTTGCACTTCATGAAGTAGAAAATGACAGTCATTACCATATAGAGATGTTATGTCATAATTTCTCCCACTTGTTAATAACCCTTTTTTCATTCAAATTCGTGCTGATTTAGGCCGTTCAGGCCAAAGGACAGTGTTTTCAGGGAGAAACCTCTTAAATTCAATCAGACTCCAAGGGGTGCAGTATATGTCATTCTGTGAATTCTCTGTATTTTGGTGATCATAGATAAAATCTATGTTTTACACTTCATGGGCTAGAAAAAGATATAAGTCTATAACACCCACAGATCTTAAGTCATGATTTCTCCCACTTTTTATTAATCCTTTTTTCATTCAAATTCCTGCTGATTTAGCTTTTCATGCCAACTGGAAATGTTTTCAGTGAGAAAACTCTCAATTCAATTAAACTCCAAAGGGTGAAGATTATATCTTTCAGTGACTTCTGTTTACTGAGATGTTCATAGATGAAATATTTCTATGTTTTACACTACCGGTGGTATAAAAAGGATATAAGTCCATATCAGCCACAGATCTTAAGTCATGATTTCTCCCACTTGTTATTAACACTTTTTTCATTCAAATTCCTCCTGTTTTAGGCTTTTCATGCCAAATAAAGTGTTTTTAGTGAGAAAAATCTGGAATTCAATTAAACTCCAAAGGGTGAACTATATATCTTTCAGTGACTTCTCTTTACTTTGATGATCATAGATGAAATCTTTCTATGTTTTTCACTACCTGTGGTAGAAAATGATATAAGTCCATATCAGCCACAGATCTTAATTCATGATTTCTCCCACTTGTTAATAACCCTTTTTCATTCAAATTCCTGCTGATTTGGGGCTTTCATGCCAACAGGCAATATTTTCACCGAGAAACCTCCTGAATTCGATAAGACTCCATATGGTGCAGTGTGTATCTTTCTGTAACTTCTCTTTCTTTTGATGATCATAGATGGAATCACTGTATGTTTTTCACTTCAAGGAGTAGAAAATGACATTAGTCATTACCATACATAGATGTTATGTCATAATTTCTCCCACTTGTTAATAACACTTTTTTCATTCAAATTTGTGCTGATTTAGGCCATTACGGCCAAAGGACAGTGTTCTCAGGGAGAAACCTCTTGAATTCAATCAGTCTCCAAACGGTGCAGAACATGTCATTCTTTGAATTCTCTGTACTTTGTTGATCATAGATGAAATCTATGTTTTACACTTCATGGAGTAGAAAAACTTATAATTCTATAACACCCACAGATCTTAAGTCATGATTTCGCCCACTTTTTATTAATGCTTTTTTCATTCATATTCCTGCTGATTTAGCTTTTCATGCCAACTGGAAATGTTTTCAGTGAGAAAACTCTGGAATTCAATTAGACTCCAAAGGGAGCAGTACATATCTTTCAGTGACTTCTGTTTACTTTGATGATCATAGATGAAATCTTACTATGTTTTACACTACCTGTGGTAGAAAAAGGATATAAGTCCATATCAGCCACAGATCTTAAGTTATGATTTCTCCCACTTGTTATTAACACTTTTTTCATGCAAATTCCTGCTGTTTTTGGCCTTACAGACCAACAGGCAACGTTTTCAGGGAGAAAATTCCTGAATTAAATGACACTCAAAAGGTTGCTATATATATCTTTCTGGGACTCCTCTGTAATTTGATGATCATAGATGAAAGCTCTCTATGTTTTAGACTTCAAGGGGTAGAAAAGGATATAAGTCCATATCACCCACATATTTATGTCTTGATTTCACCCATTTGTTATTAACCCTTTTTTCATTCAAATTCCTGATGATTTTGACCTTTATGGCCAACAGGCAGTGTTTTCACAAAGAAACCTTCTGAATTCAATCAGACACCAAAGGGTGCAGTATATATCTTTCTCTGATTTCTCTGTAAATTGATGATCATAGATGAAATATATGTTTTACACATCATGGGGTAGAAAAAGAAGTAAGTCCATATTATCCACTGATCTTAAGTCATGAATTCTCAACTTGTTATTCAAATACTCCCCTTTTTCATTCAAAATCCTGCTGATTTAGGCCTTTCAGTACAACAGTGTTAAGAGTGAGAAAAGTCCTGAATTCAATCAGAATCCAAAGGCTGCAGCATAACTCCTTCTGTCACTTCTCTGTACTTTGATGATCATATCTGAAAACTCTCTGTTTCACACTCCATGGAGTAGAAAAGGATCTAAGTCCATATCACCCACCCATATATCTTAAGTCATGATTTATCCTATTTGTTTTTAACCCTTTTTTCATTCAAATTCCTGTTGATTTAGGCCTTTCAGGCAACTGGAAGTGTATTCTGGGAGAAACCTCCTGAAATTAATTAGACATAACCCTTTTTTCATTCAAATCCATGGTGATTTAGGCCTTTCAGGCAACAGGCTTGTTTTCAGGAACACACCTACTAAATTCAATCAGACTCCGAAAGGTGCATATTTCCCTTTCTGTGACTTCTCTGTATATTGATGATCATAGATGAAATCTCTCTATGATTTACGCATCATGGAGTCGAAAAGGTTATAAAAACATATCACCCACAGATCTTAACTCATGATTTCTCCCACTTATTGAAACCCTTTTTTCATTCAAATTCCTGCTATTTAGGCCTTTCAAGTCAACATGCAGTGTTTTCAGCGATCAACTTCCTGATATCAATCAGACTCCAAAGGGTACAGTATATTTTTCTGTGACTTCTCTGTACTTTGGTGGTCATAGATGAAATTTCTCTGTTTTACACTTCATGGGGTATTAAATATGTAAGTCCATATCACCCACAGATCGTAAGTCATGATTTCTACAACTTGCTATTAACGCTTTTTGCATTCAAATTCCAGCTTATTTAGGCCTTTCAGAGCAACAACAGTGTTTTCAACAAGAAACCTCCTGAATTCAGATTCCACAGGGTAGAGTATATATATTTCTGTAACCTCTGTACTTTGATGATTATAGATGAAAACTATCTATGTCTCACCCTTCATGGAGTATAAAAGGATATGTCCATAACTCCCACAGTATTTAGTTCTGATTTCTCCCACTTGTTATTAACCCTTTTGTCATTCAAATTCCTGCTGATTTATGTCTTCAAGCCATAAGGTTTCTTTTCAGTAGACACTCCAGAATTCAAACAGAATCCAAATGGTGCAGTATATGTCTTTCTGTAATCTCTGTACTTTGAATATAGTCGAAATCTATTTATTTTCACTTCATGGATTAGAAAAGGATATAAATCCATATCACCCACAGATCTTAAGTCATCATTTCTCCCACTTGTTATTAACCCTTTTTCATACAAATTTCTGCTAATTTAGGCCTGTCAGGCCAACAGCCAGTGTTTACAGGGAGAAACCTCCTGAATTAATTCAGAATCCGAAGGGTACAGTATATAACTTTCTGTGACTTCTCTGTACTTTTATTATCAAAGATGAAACCTATTATTACACCATGGAATAGAAAAGGATGTAAGTCCATTTCACCCACATATCATAAGTCATGATTTCTCCCACTTGTAACTAACCCTTTTTTCATTCAAGTCACTGCTGATTTAAGGCTTTCAGGTCAACACAGTGTTTTCAGTGATTAAATCTGCTGTATTCATTCACACTCCAAACGGTGCAGTATATATCTTCATGGACATTTCCTGTATGTTGATGTTTATAGATGAAATCTCGCTAGGTTTTACACTTCATGGGGTAATAAAGGATCTAAGTCCATATCCCCACAGACCTTAAGTCATGATTTCTCCCACTTGTTATTAACCCTGTTTTCATTCAAATTCCTGCTGATTTAGGCCTTTCAGGACAACATGTATGTTTTCAGTCAGAAAACTCCTGAATTCCATCAGACCTCTAAGATGCATTATATATCTTTCTGTGCTTCTGTGTACTTTGATTATTATAAATGAAATCTGTATGTTTTACACTTCATGGGGTACAAAATGATATAACCATATCATCCACAGATCTTAATTCATGATTTCTCCCACTTGTTATTAACACTTTTTCATTCAAATTCCTTCTGAGTTTTTCCTTTCAGGCCATAGTGTTTGTTTTCAGGTAGAAACTCCTGAATTCCATCAGACCTCTAAGATTGCATTATGTATCTTTCAGTGACTTCCCTGTACTTTGATGATCATAGATGAAGTCTACGTTTTACACTTCGTGGGGTAGAAAAGGATATAAGTCCATATACACCCAGATTTTAGTCATGATTTCTCCCACTTGTTATTAACCCTTTTTCATTCAAATTCCGTCAGATTTAGGTCTTTCAGCAAACAGGCAGTGTTTTCAGCGAAAAAACTCCTGAATTTCATCAGACCTCTATGAATGCATTATATATCTTTCGGTGTCTTCAATGTACTTTCATGATCATAGAGGAAATCTGTGTATGATTTACACTTCATGGGGTAGAAAGGATATAATTCCATATCACCCAGAATTCTTAAGTCATGATTTCGCTCACTTGTTATTAATCATGTTTTCATTCAAATTCCTTCTGTATTAGGCCCTCAGGCCATAAGATTTGTTTTCAGGTTGAAACTCTTGAATTCACACAGACCCAAAGTGAGCACTATATATCTTTCTGATACTTCTCTGTACTTTGATGAACATAGATGAAATCTCTTTATGTTATACTCTTCATTGAGTAGAACAGGATATAAGTCCATATAACCCATGAATCCTTACTCATGATTTCTCCTACTTGTTTTTATCCCTTTTTTCATTCATATTACTGCTGATTTACGCCTTTCAGGACAGCAGACAGTTTTTTCAACACGAAACCTCCTGAATTCAATCAGTCTCCAAAGGGTGCAGTATACATATTTCTGTGACTACTCTGTACTTTCATGATCATAGATGTAATCTATGTTTTTCACTTCATGGAGTAGCAAAAAATATAAATTGATATCACCCACAGATCTTAAGTCATGAGTCTCCCACTTGTTATTAATCCTTTATTCATTCAAATTCCTGCTGATAGATGCCTTTCAGGCCAATAGGCAGTCTTTCAGGGAGTAATCTCCTTAATTTATAGACTCCAAAGTTTGCAGTATATATCTTTCTGTGATTTCCCTGTACGTTGATGATCATAGATGAAATCTCTTTATGTTTATACTTCATGGGGTATAAAAGGATATATCTATATCTCCCCCTGATCATAAGTCATGATTTCTCCCACATGTTATTAACCCATTTTTCTTTCAAAATCCTGCTGATTTTGGACTTTTTGACCTTAAGGCAGTATTTTCAAGGAGGAAGTTCCGGAATTCAATCACACTCCAAAGATTGCATTATATATCTTTTTGTTACTGCTCTGAACTTTGATGATCATACATGAACTCTCTCTATGATTACACTTCATGGGGTAGAAAAGGATATAAGTACATAAAACCCAGAGATCGTAAGTCATCATTTCTGCCACTTGTTATTAACCCTTTTTCATTCAAATTCCAGCTGATTTAGGCCTTTCAGGCCAACACAGTGTTTTCAGCAAGAAACCTCGTAAATTCAATCAGAATGCAAAGGGTTCACTATATATCTTTCTGTGACTACTCTGTACTTTGATGACCATAGATGAAAACTCTCTGTTACACGCTTCATGGAGGAGAAAAGTATATATGTCCATATTATCCACAGATATTAAGTCATGATTTCTACCACTTGGAATTAAACATTTTTTCATACAAATTCCTGCTGATTTAGGACTTTCAGGCCAACAGGCAGTATTTTCAGGGAGTACCCTACTGAATATAATCAGACTCCAAAGGGAGCAGTTATATCTTTCTGTGAGTTTTCTGGTTTTTGATGATCATAGATGAAATCTCTCTGTTTTAACTTCATGGCTAGAAAAGAATATAAGTCCTGCTGATTTAAGCCTTTCAGGAAAACAGGCAGTGTTTAGAGCGAGAAAACCTCCTGAAATCAATAAGACTGCATAGGGTACAATGTGTATCCTTCTGTGATTTCTCTTTCTTTTGATGATCATAGATGAAATCACTGTATGTTTAACATTACATGGAGTTGAATATGATATAAGTCATTACCACCCATAGAGGTTTTGTCATAATTTCTACACTTGTGAGCCCCTGGGAGGGACCCACTTGCCACACGCCACCTCCGCCGCCCCTGGGAGCCACCCCCCTCGCCGCCCACCACCCCTGCCGCCCCTGGGAGCCAAGCCCCGCCTCCACGTTCCTCCGGAGACCCGCCCATCTCGACGACCCTCAGGTACATAGTTGCTGAAGGTCATAGGCGCTG
>PVHY01016250.1:0-34193 GCA_004024945.1 Uropsilus gracilis | reverse complement strand
CCTTCCTTCCTTCCTTCCTTCCTTCCTTCCTTCTTTCCTTCCTTTGATATTGTTTGACCCTAGATTGTGTTCTAAAAATCCCCTACCTTTTAGGTCTCACAATTCCATGACACTACTTATTTATGAAAGATAAGCTGGGGGATACTTTGATGACAAGAGATTCTGGCTCATGAAGCCAAGTACTCCAACTGTATGACTTTCTGGCTTCTTTTTGGCTTAGAGTCTTATATTTTGCTCCTCTTTACTTTTATCTTACACCTTTTTAAAACACTTAACCAAGATTAAAATTAAAATTTTAAAACACTTAACCAAAATTAAAATCCTAACAAATTTTTGTTAGAATTTAGTCCCCAGCAATCTTTTCCACCTCTGACTCTTTGTTGTTTTCATCTCTGTGTCATATGTTCTTCACTCAAATGTATACTGCCCTGTATTTTTACAACAGTTGTTGCCTTATAGGACAAGATGTAGGATCAAAAAGACCTCTCTTATTTATTGGTAGTGTGAACAAGGACAATTTATTTCTTTTCTCTAAATTTCAATTTTCTCTCTTCTCTTAAATGGAGATAAAAATCCTTATTTATTCCTTGTAAGAATTGGTGAGATCATGTATTTGAAGAACTAGTTAAATGGTAGGAGGCAATACACAGCAGCTCTTGTTGCTGTAATGAAATAAGATAATTTATATAAATCGCCTAGCAGAGTGCCTAGCTCATGTTTGGCACTCAATAAAATTTAATTCCCTTTGGTACAATAAATAGGCCATAAGCATTTCTTGTTTTCATTTTCACTCAGAGTAAAGTTTTCTCAAGGGCAAGAACTAAATTTTTTTCATACTCTTCAGTTCATGTGGATTAGTGCTCTACTTCCATCTTTTGGGAGGCATTCTAGATCTCTCTGGAAACCCTACAGTAGTGAGTGTCACTGGCCACAGCAACGACTTGCATAGGACGCTTTCATTGGCTCTGCCTCATATCTGTTCTGACTCCTTATCTCTGTTCCTTCTGCTCTCAGTAAACTTCTGATCCATACATTATTATTTTAGCCTTTACTTTTGGGTCCCTAAGCTAAGTAAGTGAAAGAAAGAGAATAGACTAAAGAGTGTGCAAAGTAGCAAAAGTAACCTCAGAGTGGCCTAAAGCAGGCGAGATGGGAGAAAGGTATCAGTTCAGTGTGTTCTTTTCTTCAGTTTCTCAAATAAAAACAAAGTCCCTATTTATATAAAATGTTACAGGATATATACAAAACTTGCTTTTCTAACTTAATTCCCAAGCAACTTAAAATTACTTTTAACTAATTTTATCTTTATTTTATGGATAACAAACCCAAGACTTAGGGAAGTTGCTTGGGACTGCACAAATTATCAGTAGAACTTGAACTTGAACTTGAACTGTGTTTAAGACTCCAATCTCATGTTCATCTCGTGTGTGTGTATGTGTTCCCAAAATGGCAGATTTATTATAAAAGAAAAGGAAAGAAAAGGAAAAGGTGCTTGCACAGACACAAGTTACCAGAAAGAGTTCCCCCTAAAAGGGACAACTTTGTGAAAAGAAACACCTGCAGAGTCATAGGCTAGCAATCTTTGAAGGAGAGCTGCCTCCAAAGTTCATTTCAATGCTGAGTCCACAGATCTCTTAACTGATTCTTGTCCCTTCCTTACCCATGACAATTGGCATGTATTAATAATTTTAATATTAATATTATAATAATCTTAATAATCTTAATATTAATAAAGGTTAATAATCTCCTACCATAGGGCCTTGTCATTCTGAGTTTTCATCTGTAGCATAGGAGCAGATTTCTATAAATTCAAAAGCTTGAAAATGGAAAGTTTAGCACCATGCTATCAAGATTATACCCTTACTATCTTCACATACCTCCAAGTGGTATACTCCTGACTCTGATTTTTCCACTTCCATATCAAGGATTTTCTTAAAAATAATATTTATTTTTGTGCAGATGCTGGAATAGCTGATTCTGTATACTCCTTCTGAGAGAGAAGGTAAGTTCTGATCTAAGTGCTCCAAGGCCATTCCATTTTGCCTAGTGGACCCTTCTTTCTGTCTAGGACCTCCTTCTTGATTCCAACTCTGAAAGCCTCCCCTCCTCAGTGAAGAGTAATCTACTATTTGGGGAAACCGAGACTTGACTTCCTTTATGGAGTGAGCTCTGCTATATAGTTTGTGGTGTCAGTCTGAATGACTCCTGCTTGGGTTGCATAGATGTTTAAAATTTCAAACCCAATCTTCTGTATCAGTACCTCAAAGAATATATGAAAAAGAGATTGGTCTTGTAGAGTTGGAGATTCAAGATGATGAAGGCCCCCTGAAGGGCAGTTCTGGCATGCAGGTTGATAGTGCTGAACATTTTTAAAGGATGTGATATACACACATTTCAACTAATGTTATTGAATCCTTAAACTATTCTGTGTGAGGTAAGTATCTTTCTAATTCCCATTTTATGCTTCAGCAGCACTTTCTACTTCTTGAAAATACTCATCTGTAATTATTTAATAACTGTGTTGTAATTATTTGTTCAATACACAGAAGCTCAAAAACTATGTTACTGGAAACATAGGAGACGAGGTGTGAACCCACACCCCTAAATCATATACTGTATTGCAAACCAACAATACTTCAATAAAAATGATACAATTGAAAAATAAAAAAGCACAATGTTGACCAGACCTTATTATGACATCTGGTTTTAAAAACTGTACTCTCTGTGTCTCTAAGATGGTATCTTAATGTGCTACCTTACTTTTCTCATCTGTAATATGTGAACAAAAATAGCAGGGATCTCATATGTTTTGGTTCTCAATTTTCAAAGCGACAATGTGTACAGATACTGTACAGTGCCTGGCATGTGTTAACATTTCATGACTATTAACAATTGTTATCATTGCTATTGTTCAGTCAGCAACAGGTGTTTTGCTATGATTTTTAATAGCGTTCTTCTTTGCTTTCAAAAATGTTCTGGATTGAAAAAAAAATGATTGCTGGACTAACTAGTGTTTGCCCTTGTTAAGAATGGATGAGAGGAAAGTGAGCAGAGGTGGATGTGGTTATAAAAGGGCATCATGAGGGATTTGTGTAATGAAGGATCTATTGTATAGCTGACTGTAGTCATGAATTTACATGCATGAATTTATACTAGCAAAGAAAATTCAAAAGATTAATTGTATGTAAAAATAAATGTAAGTAAAACTGAAAAAATCTGAGTAACATTAGTGACTTGTATCAATGACTATATCTTGGTTGTAATATACTAGTGTTTTGTAAAATGTTTCTATTGGGGCAAGCTGGAGAGAAAGCATATATGTTGTCATATTATTTCTTGGAGTTTCATGTGAATTTATGGGGATTTCAAAATAAATTATTTAATTTAAAAAAAACAAGAAAAGTCTTAATTTGGAAGATAGATTCTAGTATGGTTATCTCAGAAACAATATCTGACCATAAAACCTGACCATCTGCTGAACAGAACTGCCAGTGCTTCCTTTTTTTTCCTTTACCCATTTTTATTTTTCTCCACTGCACCAAACTCTGCTTGACATATTCTATTTATTTGTTTCTTCTCTCAACAACTACTTATTGAGTGTTGATTAGATGCTGGGCATGATACATGTAAAGCTTACATTGTAGTGAAGGAAATAAATAGTAAGCCAAAAATAGCAGATAAATTATTTGATGTGTTGGGAAGTTATATATGATGTAGAAAAGATTAGAGCAGGTATATTAGTCACGATTTTCTAGAAACACAGACCAGTAGGATATATGTATGTATAAGTTATAATAAAGCTTTGCCTCATGTGGTCTGAAGGCTGAATCCTCAAGATATTCAGTCTGTAAATTAGAGGCCCAAGAGAGCTGACAGTATAGTTCCAGTGTAAGTTTTGAAGACATGAAAACCAGAAGGGCCCATAGGATAAGTTTAATGAGAAAGTTGTTGGATTCATGACTGAAGAAAATAGAGTGCTTTTGTTCCAGTCTGAGGCACACAATAGCTGATGTCCTAGGTGGAAGTTTCCTCTTACCCTTGGGAGGGTTAGTCTCCTATTTAGGCTTTCAACTGATTGGAAGAGGCTCACCCACATTAGAAAGGGCAATCTGTTCTACTCAGTCTTCTGATTCAAATACTAATCTTATCCTTAAATAGCTTCATGCCCCTTTGATGTCTGCCTACTTTGTAGTCCTGCTAAGATAATCTAAAAAAATGCAAGGTAACATGATAAGAGGGAATGGATACTCAGGGGTGGTTGAAATTGTAAACAGGATAGTTTTGTAGCCTTGTTGATAAGTGAATTTTTGAACAGATCCAGGAGGTGAGATCCAGATCCAGGAGGTGAGAGAACAAGTCATTTAATGGCTTATTGTTCATCTTCCCAGATCAGAAAGAAAGCTTTATGAAACCAGAAATTTAACTTTTTATCTGTTATATTACCTGTAGCTGGTGCTTATTAGGTCCTCAGAAATATTTACTGGCTAAATGAGTGGATGATTGAGAATGGTGACTGTGGTTGGTTTGCAGTCATATCTTTTGCCCTTAGCACAGGGTTTGGCCCATCCTAAGTGAGTGATAGCAATGTTTATTTGAAGAAACATTGATTCTTCTTTGATTTATACAATTGCTTGTAATAGTCACCTAGCACCACCTTGGGCCTGGACTTGTAAGTTTTACTTCATACTGTTTCCAGCACTTCAGCAGTTAGAACAGTGCCCAAAACATACATAGTAGCTAGTCAATGATTATTTTTGCCTATGGACTCAGCTGGAGAGACTGAAGCTCAGACATGCAAAGTGTCTTGACCATTGTCTCCACCAGGAAGTGGCAGGACTGGAACCTTTACTCCAGTTTTCTCCAATACTTTTCTACTTTAAAATTGTCCTGGTGTCTTTCATTTGACTAAGACCTTATTTTCTCACATCAACCTGCACTGTGATGTTTCCCTGAGTGGCAGGTGGGTAGGTTAGGTTGAGCTGTCAGTAGGCACACCTCTCAGAGGACAACCTTTTCCTCCAGGTATCACAGTGTCAGGCGAGGCTGCCTCATGTTAATGCCGTGGAAGATAATGCAACCTTTTAGTGATCATTGACTTTGTCAGACAACAGTGAGGTTCAGTTTGAAAGACTTCACCAGGAAGTTGCAGACTTTTAAAACTAATTTGGTGTTTATTCAACTTTGCAATCACTTCTATGTACTATCTGGGTTTCACACACCGTGAAACGGTGCTGCACTGTGCAATTGAATTAGTTGTACAGTGACTCAAAGGCATTAAACAATGACTTTGATATTTTAAGTACTGACTAGGAGGGATTTTTAATTCCTTCCTCATAATGAAAGCAACAAAAAAACCCAGTTACACAACCCTGGAACACTTATTCTCTTTTCTATTCTGGGTGGACCCCACTGAGACAGAAAAAAATCTCCAAGCATTTAGTTTGCTTAATGGCAGAAGAAAAATTAAACAAGCATAGACGTGCAACCTTAATGACACCCAGCAACACTAGAATAACAGTTCCCAGCTTCTAAAACCTGTTATTTAATATAATGGGTAAATCTTGTGGGAGCTTTTCAGGTGCTGCTGAGTCTGAAAAAACAGCTACTTCACGAGGAGGGGTGGGGGCAGAGGCAGGGCACACTCCCTGCTTGTACTCATTTGCTTGGGAGGGTCCCAGAGCTCAAGCAGGCTGGGAATGGGTGAAATTGGCTGACTGGACATTCCCTGGAGACCATTATCCTTTGGAAATAACACCATGGCTATGCGAGGCACAGGTGCTGTCACTTTAGCCAACGAAAATATGAGACTTCTCATATAGTGACTTTCTGGAGATGGTACTGACAGAAAAAGAAGAAATTGGAGGAAAAAATCCTCAAATGAAAACCACAGCAAGTGAATTAGTGCTGTGAAACTATGAGCATTAGCTGGTAATAGTTCAGGGCAAAGCACCTAAGTGATGATTCACGCCTGACTATAAATATATGAATAGCTGTTGAAAGCTTGTTTGATTTTCACAAAGAGGTTTAAACAAACATTCGTTTGTTCATTAGTCTTAAGCAACACTTTTATGGCAGGGGATGCATTAAACCTAACATATGTCTGCGACCAAGAGATTTGGTGGTTTTAAAGATGAAGACACAAGGCCATGCATACCGCTTACTCAGGGCGGCCTTGAACTACCTGTAATGGAGTGAGATACAGTTATTATGTATTAACGCTGTGAATCTTCATCCAACAAGGGAAAACAAATAGGGAAGGAATGCAGTGTCTTTGGAGATAAAGACTTAGAGGGCCCTGTTCTGCAATTGGTACTGAGTTTGCATAAACTCATTTTGTTGTTGTTGCATAATTTTTAAAAACACAAGTAGTTTAAATCTGTTCCCTGAGGTAATTTATGCTAAACTGGCTTTCCACTACCATAAATTCCCTGCTTATGGCAATCTCTGCTTGGGTGTCAGGTCGGGCTAGGTTACTGAGCAAATGGCCGCTTCGAAATTTTTAGGGTAATTGCCTCTATAACTCATTTAGCATAGGCCCTGTCAGGAAATCTCTAATTGTCATTGAGGCTTCTGTTCTCCTTCCCCCACCTCCTTGTGCACTGTTGGCATGCCCAAGGCCACTGTCGGCTGTAGTGTGGCAGTGGGCCTTGCAGCTGAAGCACCTGGATTTTGTCACTGCTACGCCTTTGTTCACTACCACATGACAAATCCCTTAAGGGGTTCAGTGGTTTGGCTGAGCACATTTCTGTCCCAGTGCAGTTTCTATCCTTAACTAAGAAATCATCGATTGAGAGAAGAAGGTCATGACGATAGGGTGGGAATAAAATAAAGAGTGAATGACCCAAAGCCTAGTACCCCTAAGCTTTTTAAGAATTCCAGGGTGATTATCGATGGTGGTTCCAGGACCATGTGAGCATTTTTAGCAGCACACTCCTCTTTCTCTTCTCAGGTGCTGTTTATGGCAGGGAGCCTTAGTAGGAAGGATGCCATTGGATTTATAAACTAAACTCATGGTACAGCTTCTACTGTTAAGTCTCTACATATGGGTATTTTTTCCCCCATCAAACTACATCATAAAATATGTTAAATTCTCAACTCCTAAATTCAATCTTTAATTATCTTTCTTAAAATATACTTCAAATAGATCACATTTGACATCCTATGTCACTGATAGTAGAAGGAAATGATAACACTTAAAATCAATAAATGTTTTAAATTTATTTTACTTATTATAGTTGTCAAAATGTTTTGACATAGAAGGCTGACATGTCAACAACTCTGTTATCATAAGGTAAAGCAATGGCATTGAACTGTCTCACCTTGTGTGTCTGTTGCTGTTTCAGGATAAAGTGGGCCCAGGAGTGAAATCCAGCTAAAATCTCCAAGGAAGCATCTGCTTATGGAGCCAATACAGGTCATCACTGAAGAAAGCAGTCTGAGTGCAAAACAAAAGTTGGGGACAAAAATATCCTTACTCTAGCCTGTTAACTTTCAGTGGATTCAAAAATAATCAAAGCTAAAAGGTATGGAGTGTTTCCTATGTGTGAGACCCTATGCCAAATCTATTGTGCATTTTTTCTTATTTTATTCTATGAGGAAAGATAGTTGAACCCCTGATTTATGGATGAGAAAACAGACACAAGCATAAGTAATGGGCACGAAGTCAGGAGGCCAGGGCATGGAAAAGCCTGAGTTTGAATGGATCAATTTCCACCTCTACTCAGACACCAAAGCCCTCACTGTTCTATGTGGCTTAGAACTAAAGTGAATTCTTGCTTCTGACTCATTCTGAATTTCCACCAGAATCCCGCTTCATTCCCAGGCCCTCTCCAATTCTTACTGCTGGATGATACAGTAGAACTTGAACATAGAAAGTGAAATGGGGTTAACAAAGTGCTTTATACACCTGGAGAGGATAGACTTGGAGGCAGCCAATACACTTCTCTTTGTCTCCAAGCCATAGGGATGAAAGGAAACTGCAAGAAAGAAGTATTTGAACACTATGCTTTTTCTGCTATTTAGCACACAAGTGAAGCCAGATTTTTAAAAAGGCTAATGAGGTTTGCTCCTGCCTGGACCAAGCACCAAAACAATGGAAAATAAGATAGATGTGACTGGGAATCCTTTGCAGCAATGGTGCTCTTTATAGCCTACAAATTCAAGTACAGCAAAAAAGCTCATGGTGGGTGCTGATGTCTCCTGTAATTCAGCCTGGATTTTGTGTAAGATGGGCACCCAAATAGTATTTATTGAATATGGTTATTCAGCCAGAAAAACAACAACTAGTTCTTTCCTTAATCCTTCATTTCCTCAACTGATTTATTTATACGGAGTTTCTGTTTTCAGTGGTGTGGGTCTGTACCCTACCATAAAGATTAGCCCTGACAACTAAAAGCTGGTCATCTGTGCAGCTAATTCTTGAATGTTATGTGTGTAGACAAACCATTCCATTAGACACTGGGGGTATAGAAGCAGTGAACAAGGGAGACAGATTTCAATCAACTAATTTTATTTTCATGGTGACAAGTTTTGTGAAAGACAAATATAAAATGTAGTGATTGCTTTTAAAGGAGAATTTGACCAACCTAGAAGAATCTATGAGGGCATTCTTAAGAACTGATGTTGCAGAAGTTTAGTAGTGTTCTAAGCAGAAACCAGATCTATTTGACTGGAAATAGGCAGCCGGGCAGTAAGTTGAGACATTTTTAGCCAGTTTAAATTTTTTTGGTTGCAATAATAAAAGAGACTTATTGACTTAGTAGATAGAAAAATTCCGAGATGGGTTTATTCCACTCATACTTCACTCTTACTAGCTATTCCTTTCTTGTTTTCTTGGTTCTAATCATTACCCAAATGTTGACTTTTGTTTCCTAACATAAATGCAGCAGTTTCAGTCCTCACACCTGCCTTCCACACTATGGAGAAAGACTATAGAAATTGTTATGGTGTGCCTAGTAAGAAGCCAGAGACACGTTCTGATTTAAGCAGTGGCGGCCATAGGCTCTGCCTGAATCATGCATGGCATTGAGGAGACAGACGACAGACAGGTTGTCTGCTACTGGAACCAATGGAAATGTCAGCTGCCTGGGAAGCACAGAGATTATAAATACAATTCAGGGCTCTAGGAAGCCCAGAATGGGGGATGGGCAGGCCACAGTGTCTACTATAAGGATGAAAGAGGGGAAAATGGGCCTGGAATTTGCTAGGGAATTGGGGGTTTATTAAAACCATGGGAGTCATTAAAGGACCTTCAGAAAGTCACTAATATCATTAGATCAAAAATGTTAGATGCTTTATAAACGCCATTATGAACTCTAGCTTGTTATATTGATAGTTCTTAAGTAGACAATCATTATACAATAAAACAAATGATCAGGTTAGGAACGGAAGTGAAAATC
The DNA here is from genome assembly GCA_004024945.1 of Uropsilus gracilis. Lineage (NCBI taxonomy): Eukaryota > Metazoa > Chordata > Mammalia > Eulipotyphla > Talpidae > Uropsilus > Uropsilus gracilis. The sequence continues at coordinate 24,795 of PVHY01016250.1, read as the reverse complement.
ATAGTTATTTTAAGTCTCCTAATAGTAAAGTAAGAGCTAGTTCTTATTAACATATTTTGTGTCAATAAATACTAGTTAATAATAGTAATGAAGCAGCCACTTTACATGGGGATGATTATCTCATACACTCTTCACTGTAATACTAGGAAGTTTCCTGTTATTTTCCCCATTTTACTGATGGGGAAGCTGAGATATGGGGAAATTAAGTAATTTGCCCACTGTTATATAATTGGTAAATAACCAGATCACTAGATATATGAATTGAAATGTATTATAGCCACTAAGTTTCAAGAATACCATTGGGGCAGGAGAAACCATGTCTTTATTTGGTCAACAATTATTGAACAAAGCCTTGTGCCAGATTCAGGAATCTCAGATCGTCAACCAGGTAGAATCAGTTGGAATTAAAAAAGTTAATATATCATAATAAAATGTACTTTACATTTTTACAGTTTTAGATGTACAATTCAGTGACATTAATTATGTTCACAGTGTTGCATAGCCCTCACCAATATCTATTGTCAAACCTTTTTCCTCAGCCCAAACGGAAGCAATTAAGCAATTAAGGGAAGTAACTCCCTTCCCCAGCCTCTGGTAACCTCTTTTCTACTTTCTGTTTCTATGAATTGACCTATAGTAGGTATTTTGTGTAAGTGGAATTATATGCTATTTGTTCTTCTGTGTCTTATTTTATTTTGTGCATATTTCACTTAGAATAATATTTTCAAGGTCTATCCATGTGATAGCATGTATCAAAATTTCACTCCATTTGGAGCAGTGTTGTACTCTCTAGTTTTCATGAGCTCCATGATTTTGTTTTAAAGTCCACAGCTCACTTATATGTATTAACATTTCCTGTCTGGCTCTGAAAGCATTTGCCATTGCAACCAGTGCTTTAGAAATCTGGGGTGACTGATTGGATTGAGTCCTCTCCTCTAGAAGGTAGAAACTTGTTTCTGTACTTTTTTGTCTTCTTGAGAAATGTTCTTGGATTCAAATTTAGATTCACTGTAGTAAATTTATATCAAATGCTTCAACCTCAAGTTCCAGACATTATGTTAAGGAAAAGAGACACAATAGTGAGCAAAAAATTGGTGGTTCTCCTTCCCTGGGGGATGAAGTTACAGGTAAACAATGAAGATAAGAACCAATGATCTTTAAAATATCAGTCTTCTGTTTTTATAGATTTTTGTTTCCAAGGAGTTTACATATATTAGTTTCTCTTCTGCCTTGATGTTTCACATATGCATTTCCTTTTAAAGACTAATGGTTATATTTTTTTAAAACCTAGTTAAAATGGAGCAAGTTGGAAGAGGCTATTGGTTAATTATAAGATTTGAAGGTTTGGCTTAATGGAGTGGTAAATGATGAATTCATTCTTTCAGGTTTTTTTTAAATCTAAAAATAGTTTGTATAAAGGACATTGTTTCTCAGCCAAGATGGGAGATGTGCCAACTTTTGCCATGCTTTAAGAATCCTCACCAGCTTTCCTGCCTTTTTATGAACACTCTCTCTAGATAACTCCAGGATTTAAGTTAAAAGAGTGTCTGAAAACAAAGTCCAGAGCTCTTTGCCTCGTCTCTTCATCTGTGCTCTATGCCCCAGCATTCACATGATGGCTTTTTGAGAGTGAGCAGTTTCAGTTTCCTTGAGCAGGTTCTCTGCATTCACCAGACTTGTCATCTGAAACTGGCCCATGTATTTGGTTGTCAGCTACATGCTAGTGGAAAAGAGAATGATGTGCAGGAGCTGCCAAACGGGCCTCAACGATGTCTACCTCTCTGTGTGGCTGAGGTTGGGTGTCTGTCTTCATTTGTCACAGTATCTACACCTGGAGATGTGCGGACAGGATGTAAGTGGAAAGAGCCAGCACTTAGTCAGTCAGTCTCTTTGAATTTTATGCTCAGTATTTACTCTTGTGTCATGGCCACATGAGGATGAAAGGCACCCATGGAGGCAATGGACTAGTATCATTTAAAAGTGCCCAGATACAAATGACAGTGACAAAAAGTGCTTTTTTTTTTTTTTTGGTTCTGTGTTAGGAGAGAGCATTACAACATCTGAACAAACCAATCTAAAAAAAAAAAAAAAGAAAATGTGTAGGAGGCAGAGAACGAGACTCATGGAAGGGGAGGAAATTCCAATTCAGTCTAGTTTATAGAAACTTCAACCACAAGTTCTTTGCAAAAAGATATCAGAATTCAAACATGACATCATCTAAAGAAATCCTCATTGGTCTTCAGTCCCCAACTGGCTGAAATCTGGTCTCCTTCTTGTAACTCTTTCTCAGCTGAGATGCTGCCCATTCTAACTTTGAGAGAAAACTTTCCACGCTGTTTGCAATAGTGGCCAACATTTGAACAGAAAGAATTTGAAGACAGTTGCTTTTATAAAGTCATAACTTCAGTATAAGTTTTTCTACTTAGAGTGTCAAGTTTTATTTCAATGCTTTGTTGCTAGATAATAGCAAAAGCTGTACAACTGTGAGAAACATTTTAATAAAAGCTTTTAAAAAATAGGGGACATCAGCTCATACATGCCTCAAGTGTCAGTCTCCTTTCTATTTCCTTTCCCAGCTTTCTATAAAGTTATAGCTTATTGAGATATAACTGACACAAAATATTGTATAAGTTTAATGTATAAAAATAAGTGGTTTGATACTGGTATATATTGTGAAATGATTACTACAATAAGTTTAGTAAATTCTTCCATCACCACACATAACTACCAAGTTTTTGGTAATAAGAACATTTAAAGTCAACTTTCTTGGCAACTTTCAAAGATATAATATAGTATTGGTAACTATAGTCACTTGTGCTATTCATTAACTTCCAGAACTTATTTATTTTTAGAATGGGGCCTGTAAATTTGACCATCTTTCCATTTCCTCTAATCCCTCAACCCTGCCAACCACCAGCATGCACAATGATTCCTTTTTCTTCTCTCCTGACAGCACTAGTAATTTCTAGTCTTCCTTGACAGCCATCATTCTCACAAGTGTGAGGTGATATCTCTCTGTTTGTTTGCTTTGCCCTCATCATTAGTGTCATTGAACATCTTTCCAAACTCCTATTGGTCATTTGTGTATATTCTAGAGGGAAAAAAAGTTTATTCAATTGCTCTGCCCATTTTAAAATCAGTTTGTTATTATTATTTCTACTGAGTTATTATTTATGTTCCTTTTTATTTGAAATATTAACTTATTAAAGTAAGATATATCATTATACATGAACTATAGTTCTACACAATATATTAAAAAGTTCATAAGATTAATAATATTTTAGATACATCAGCTACAAATACTTTCTTCTATTCCATAGGTTACTTTTTCAGTTTGTCGATTATTTCTTTAGCTTTATTGAAGAATTTTAGCTTGATGTAGTTTTACTTATTAGTTTTGCCTTTGTTTCCTGTGCATTGGTGTGTTATCCAAGAAATCACTGCCAAAACCAGTGTTGAGTAGGTTTTTCCTTGTATTTTCTTCTGGGGGTTTTAAGGTATTAGATCATAATTAAATCTTGAATCTATTTCAAAGTTAATGTTTGTGAGTGGTGGACAATGGGGTTCAATTTAAATATTTTTCCTGTAAATGCACAGAACCACATAATAGAGGTTGTTCTTTCTCCACTGAATATTTTTGGCTCCCTTGTCAAATATTTGTTCACCACATATGTATGGGTTTATTTCTGGTCTCCATTGTGTTCTGTTGGTCTATGTGGCCATTTGTTTTTGTCATACCATACTGTTTTGATTACTACAGCTTTGTAACATACCCTGAAAATAGAAAATATAATGCTTTTATTTTTTTCTTTCTCGGGGTTGCAGAGTTGTTTCTTAGTTGATATTTTTTGCTTCCATATTAGTTTTAAGATACTTTTATTCCTATGTAAAATGCAATTAGGATTTTTTTGAATCTGTAGATAACTTTCAATAGCAGGGATATTCCTCTTTCTCTTCAAACCACTCTATGAAATTTCAAGCCAATATTTTTGTCTGGTTATTGCTTTACTTTATCATTGTGGATGGTATTTAAAAACTATAGGCTGATAGTTAAAATTACAAAATGTGATGTGAAATACTGTGCTCACCAGGAAATATATAATTATTTTGGCTAAATTTTATTTGTATTTTCCAACTCCAGACAAGAACATTGATATGCCTAATTATTTCAAAAGAATACCATTCTTGAATTGACAAATACACACAGATAGTAACTATGAGACAAGTAATGAAATTATTTATAATAACTTGGAAATTGTGTGACTTGGAACTATTATCTTTATTTCCTACTACTTTCCCTTCCTCCTAAATGTTATATGGGAAATATATATTTTCCAGTTAATAATTAAAACCCTCTGTCTTTCAATCATTCCAGATTTTCTTCTCTCTCTTTTTTCTTACATTTTAAAAGATCAGATTTACTAGGAAAAAGAAAAGGGAATAAAGAGACACCTGCATAATCAGGCAGGAAGGAGAGCTACCGCATTCTAGATTCTCATAGCATCCCTGGATATTAATGGACACAACTATTAGGGGTAAGAATAACATGTCCAGAAACAAGAGGACTTGTGCAGGATAAAAGAACATAAGGAAGAGAATATGGCACTCTGGCCTTGCACCCATTTACAGAGAACTGAGGTATAATTGCCAGGGAGGAGATTAGGAAGCACCAAGCTACTTCTTAGGTTTTTTAATCATGGTGTATTTACTCCCTTTTGGTTCTATTACTACTGGGAAAAATTGTAAAGACCTGATCCCTATGGTAAGGATTTTATCCCCTAATATATAAAAAGGAGGTGAGAAAGTAAAAATCCCTATGGTTGACCTTCAAAGAAAACAGGAAGCTCAGACAAAGAGTAAGTATTAATAGTTAGGAAATATTAGCTTTCTCTTTATCCTCTTCCACTACAGGGACCCACATTTCAGTTGATACAGAATTGCAGTTGACTCAGAATGATATAGTGTTTAATACTGTAAAATTAGTTGTGTTTGAAAGAGTAAAGCTTATATATTCTTTACCTGACTTGACAATGTTTCCTTGTCACCTGTGAAAACCATTTTCTAGAAAGAAAGCTCCCTCTAGTCCAAAGCACCAAAATTATTAGTCATATTGAAGGTATGACTGAAAACAAGGCAACTGACTATTGTACATTTGATTTTTGTTCATAAACCCATCATCTTTTAAACATCCATGTTGTGAGTCTGGGCTCTCAGTAAGCAGACACTCAGAAGAGTACCCTGCTTTGGAGGTGAGGGAAGGAGCAGTCAAACGGTGATGCCTCACAATAAAGATCTCACAGTCTTATGACCTTAACCACAGTGCCCTTGGGGAATATCTGAAGTTGAATTAGGCCTGCAGGGATCAGGATTTTGGGTCTTTATGCATCTGCTGTGACCAGTCATGGGATGTGGGTGGCCTGACAGGGTGGGGACATGACCCTGGGTGCAGTGTTCTCTAGGGCAAGTCCTGGCAGGACTCCACTGAGAACTGTAGGTGATCAGCATTACTTGCCACTGAGGGAATGAGTGTCTCAATCCTAAAGGGTCGATTTGGAAAGTACACCATAGCATCCACTGCCATGCAGATAAAAGGCCACAGCAAACACACCTCTAAGATTATTCAGTCATTTCAAAAGCTCCCAATGTAAATTCTGGGTGATAAGGACTTCAAAGTGAGCCCTCAGTGGCCTACATATATCAGATTTCTTAGAAATTATAAGACAAGACTCTTGTTTAGGGTTTTTTAATTCAAGTCATCAAATAAGTGGATTTTCCATATAAAAGACAGTACCAAGAACTCAAGTGTTACTCTGGTTCTTAATGTGCAGGCTGCTGGGAGACAGGGGTAGAAGCATAACTGCCTCCACCACACTCTGCTTGGAAGAATAAAAAGTGATTAGCTTGACCTTCCTACCCCAGCTAGAGTCCACATTCTTAGAGAATGAGCTAAAGGTTGCATTCTGGATCTTTCCATGTGAAAGGGAAGAAATCTGCTGCCAAGTGCAGGAGCATTGGAGCCTTGAAACAGAGTCTAAAATGTTTGTTGTAGATTTGGAACAATATCTTACATGGCATCAGTGCTCAGAACCACTTCAGGGAGCTGGGGTATCACTGTGGTGTTGTCTACAATATTCAAGAGCTGTCTGATAATCAGAAGGTGAAGCAAAAAGATGTGTGCTTAATGTTGAAGAAAGCATTTTTATGTCTGTTAACATTTATGGTGTCCGATTGAGTGGGTTAGCAAAATAAAGACAGATGGCAACAGATTAATGCTAACACTTACAATACCTACAATATCTTGCCCACTCCAGCTGAAGCTCTCCGGCTCAACTTCCTCTACAACTCACAGTCAAATGTCACTTAGTGACCCTGAAGAGAAGAGCAATTTATGATGGATCAGGAATCAGGATTAACCATACATTCATCATGGAATGAGGAATCAGAAACTTCATTTAATGTGTAACTGTGATGTTTGTCTGGGGCTGGTGGATCATTACTTTGCAATCACTCGTTGTGTTAGGGAGCAGGAATTGATTAGCCTAGGGTCATTAAGTCCATCCCCTGCCTCTAGGCTGTACAGTTTGTGTAAATGGTTCCAGCTGGATATGCCTTTATGCTATTTTTAAGGAGCTCCTGAAGAGGAAATTACGAGATGTCCCAGAGGAACACATTGTCAGGTACTCACAATCCTTAGTGCCAAGAAATTTCTTATATTTTTAAGGAGCACTTGAGGAAGAGTCCTGGAACCTGAATTCTGCTATCAGCACTGACACTTAGCATCAGTGAGATGTTGGGGTAGCTTTGACTTAATTTTTACCAATGCAAAAGGAGAATAAAAATGTTTCTTCTGACACCCCTGGCCCCACTCACTCTCCCCCCAAGACTATCAGAGGATCAAAGCAGACTGTGATATGTAGAGCTCTGATATATTTCTAAATTATGCTGAGTTACCAATTCAAGAGTACAAATTGAGATCAATTACATACAATTAGGCACTGTCCTGGGAGGAGCAGATGCAGTTAAGAGTGAAAAGCTTTAGTGAGCATAGATTGAGAGAAAAGATATAAGATGGAGTCTAATATGTTTACTGTTGAATATTAGGTGCGTTCGATTTGTCGTGTTCAGGCATAGCGCCTTCGTAGCAATGTGATGCTAAAGGTTAAGTTATCTGCTAAGTAGGTTTCAGTTATCATTGTTGTGTTTAGGTACCGTTTGCAGTGATTTTTTGTTCTAGCGTTAAGATGTTCGATGACCTGGAGAGCACTGTCCTGTATTCGGCTGAATCCAATTACTAGTAGGATCGTGTGGGTTTGGTTTTGAACCAGAAACCCACCCACTCATTGCACATGTGTTTTCATATCACATAATGAAAAATATATCGTAGCGCCAAGCCTCTGATAAATGATGGCAAATTTTTTCCAACCTTGGAATTTTTCTAATGTCTGATAAATGTCTTTCATAATTCACCAAAGCTTTTTGAGTACAAGAGAACATCCATTATAGAACCAAGATATGAATTTTCCCTGTGTATGCTTTCTGACGTGATCCCATCTTTGCCTTGCCGGCGTTTGAGCTGGGACTATTTTGTGGCTGCTGCCCAAAGAGCTCGGCGGCTGCACTGGTGTGGTGCCCCCTCTCCCTCGACACTTGGACACAATTTGTCCTGTGTCTTTCACCCTTGGAGAGCCTCACAGCTGGTCTGCATGATACACGATATCATTTTTATGATAAATGAAGGCTTTTCTTAAAACACAGTATCTCTGTCCTGCTATGGTGAGAGAAATGCCTCCTCCAAGGACAGTGCTCTTCCTGTTAGCTGCAGCGATTGCACAATCATCTCTGTGCTTTGATTTTTGCCTAGCCCCAAGTTTGGGTATCTCCCCCCCCCACCTTTCTGTTAGGTTCCTGGGGCTACACATCTCTGTTTGTTTGAGGCTTTCAGAGGCATTTTTAAATAGTGTTTTGAAACCTTGGTTGGTGAGGGCTTGTAGAAATAACCAATTGTGAAGTTTGGGAATTGTGTAATATTACATAATTACTGAAACAGCACCTTCTTCTTACAAAGTCCTTCCTTTACTGAGATCAAACCTTGTATCTCTTACATTCACAACCCTATTGAAAAGTAGAAGAGAAAAAAGACCAGAAAATGGAGACTTTATGAATTTAGATATTTCAGTATTTTCAAAATAATGAGTGATGGCACCAGCATTCAAACTCAAGTTTGAATTTTATTCACCCCAAGTCTTTTCAGCTTGATCACAGTGTTTAACACTAAATACAACTTAACTGATAAATTAGACTTATTTGACACACAATGACATGTGTGTTGGTTATGGTGCAGCCTGGCTACTATTTGTTCATGGTCAATTAGGGGCCAGTTAGGTAAGTGAAGAATGTGTTCTAGTGACAAAGTCAATATTTGTAGAGGTTAGGGAGTAAGTGGAGAAGAAGAAAAAAAGATGCTTTGGTGCCCAGAAAAGCTCTTCCTAATGAGGATGCTGTCCTGCCTCAAGCCAGTTCTGGAGGCTCAGGCTTGGTATGTGATATGTGATGGAGAAGGAGGTGGGGAAGAGGGGTGGGCCACAGGTAGTGTTGAACCTTTTGTTCTTTATGCACCTACTTTAGAGAGTGCCACCCTTCGATTCCAGAAGAAAAAAATAAAAGTATATGCCTCAGACAAGCTTATTTTAGAGCTTAGTAAGTTCCTAATATAAGATGTCAGTGATGGTTAATATTATGTCAGGTTGACTAGGCCCAGGGATATGCAGATACTGGGTCAAACAATATTATAGGTATGTGTGTGAGGATGTTTTTGGATCAGATGAATAGTTAAACAAGAATGTAGAAGGGCAGATTGCTTTCCAAGTGTGGGTAGACCTCAGGCAATTAGTTGAAAACCTGATTAGGGAAAAAAAAAATAACTGGTCCATCCTTGAGTAAAAGATTTCCTCCTCCTCAATTGCCTTCAGATCTGGGACCTGAACTGTCCAACTTCAGATTTGAAGTGAATATCAGGTCTGCCTGAGTCTCAAGTCTACCAGACTTCAGATGGAAGTGCACCAAGTTCTTCTGGTTCTCAGATCTTCCAAATGCACCTGTAACCACATAGCTGACTATCCTCCATCCTCAGCCTGCTGACTAGATCTTGGGACTTCTCAGCTGAACTAATCCTGTGAAATGGTTCCTTACAGTACATTTCTTTTTCTCTACATGCATTGTTAGTTCTGTTTCTTGGGGGGACCCTGACTAATACAAAATCCCTCCAATAGAATGGACAGCAAATAGTAGGTCACAAAGCATAGGTGAAAGGGGTGTGTATACTAGGAAATCTGGGGGAGGGGAGGGAGGGTCCTAGCAGAAGGGACATTCCAGAAATAACACAAGATTACAGAAACAGCTATGTGCTCCTTGTGGTCTGTGGGCATGGTTTCTCAGATCTAGACCTAGCAAGACAGGAAGTGTGGTGGTCGGTGGGAAACAGAAGGAGTTGGAGCAAAAAGGCAGTGGGAGAACATGAACAAGGAAACATGGATCAGGGTCCAAGGTGAGGGTTTTGAGCCATGATAGAACACTATGAAATGTGCTGAGGAGAGGGAATTAAGAGAAAAATAAAGAAGCAAAAAGGGAAGAGAGCCATTCTGAGAGTGTGAGAAGGTCACAAAGTTAGCACATTACAAAGACTCACATCTTTTACAGTCAATCTTGCATACTTTCCTCACATAGATGAAAATAGCTGCCATCTCATGCTGTCTAGCCAAAGTTTACCTTTTAAAATTTAAGTCAGAGAACATTTGCTTATTCACATATCCAACAAATATTTACTGAGTGCTTACTATGTACCAGTCACCATTCTAAATGCTGGAGATCTAGAAGAACCTAGACAAAACCTGTCTCTTGGACTATCCATTCCTATAATATACCAGGCTCTGGCTACCTCAAAGACAATGACTAGATATCTGTCTAATCTCCCTTTTACTGGAGCAAAAGTCAAATCCTAAAGAGACAATTCTGCTATGAAAAAGCCTGTAGTCCAATGTAGTGTGTGACACCTGCATAGCCCATGAAGATAAGCTAATTAAAATGTCACATGGGGAAAAACTGAAAAACTGGGAACTATTCCCTCCTAATTTTGACTCACCTCAAGATCTTACTTTCTAGCCACATGACTACTTAGTGTCAAATAGATTATGAATCTATTTAGATTATGATGTGACATTTTATAGATTTGACACAGTGATCTCATTTCATGCTCTGAACAATCCTGTAAGTTAGACAAAACAGATACCATTATTTGCAAGTTGAAAATAATGAATGCTCAAATGTTGGTGTTGGTGGTTCTACCTTTGAGCAGAATTGGATTCTTTATTCTCCTTTCATTTTATGTTATACCACATGTCCTGTCTGTCCTAACCTCCCTCACAGACATGGGAAATGAAGTGTTGTATAAAGATGCTGGCTTAACCCATCAAGAGAGCTGGTTCTGAGGGGTTACTAATCATGCTAACCAGGTGGAGCAGTTGGGCTATTTAACCATAAATGATTATGCCCAATGTGTGAGTAGTGCATTATGAGGAAGGTGTGTTAGATGATTAACATGTGTCTAAAGAACATTTCCCTTCCCCCAACAGACAGCATTTAACATTTAAGAAATGTACATTTCTTTCTCTGTCAGACATTCCACTAAAAGGAGACTGGAAAGTGAGCATGGAAGACTCATTGGAGAAAGGGGCAGATTTCCTAGCAGCGCTCCAGGGGAGTTTCATTTGCTTTCCCCAAAAATATGAGTACAGAAGGAGTAGTCTTTTTTGAAGACTCACAGGACAGACCCGAGAAGCTGCTGGCAGTTCAGTTGTCAAGGAGGTTGTTGAATGATGACCGATTTTCGGCTTGCAACATGTGTTTGGAACTCTGCCAGTTGCTTTTATCCTCACCGTCATCATGAGAGGTAAGTGAAAAAGGTACCGATAACTTGCACTTTATGAGTGAAGAACTGAAACTGAGACCTGAAGTAATTTATGGAGATAATAAGCAAATTATAAGTGGAGTGGAGATTTGAATTCAAGTATGTCTGACATTTAAACCACAGGCTTTTTTTCTATGCTACAGTTTTCTCCCCAGGAATAAAAAGTGAGGAGCCATTGGAGACTAAATTAAATATTGTAACTAATTATGTATGTGTGTAAATTTAATTATTTAGCAAGCCAGCATAGAATTTACTCCTAGTATTGTTTTTATTCTTCACAATTAATTGTGGCTTGCAGAGACTTAAGGTAATAGTTCTCACCCTTGCTGCTTATCTGGAACTTCTCAACACTGTATGTGTGTGTGTGTGTGTGTGTGTGTGTGTTAGTTTCAGATGTATAACATTATGAGTTAGTATTTGCATACATTGTGGAATCATCACCACAATAAATTTAGTGAGCATCTGTCACTATGTACAGTTACGAAATATTTCTTCTTGTGATAGCACTTTTCAGATCTATTATCTTATGAACTTTCAAATATGCAATATAGTACTTTTAAAAATGAGATATATTTGACATACTACAAATTTACCCTTTCAAGTATGCACTCCAGTAACTTTTTAATTATAAGACTTTGCACCTATCATCACTATCTAATTCTAAAATATTATTATCACCTCATAAAGAAAACTTGTAAAGTTTTTTTTAGCAATCATGACCCATTTCCTTAACTTTTGTTATGAATCTATTTTCTATCCTTATGAATATATTTCCTTTTCTGGACATTTTACATATACAGAATCATGTAATATTGTGGTCTTATATGTCTGGTTTCCCCCACTGAGTACAATGTTTTCAATATTACTTGTTATATAATAATCAGGATGTGTTTTATTAATAAAGTGGATTTTATTCAGTCAATGAGAGGACTGAAATATATGTTTATTTTATGGATTTTAGATTTCTGTTGTTAGGATCATTTATGTTGATAATTTTGCTATCTTGATGGGTTGACATTTTATCATTCTGAAATATCTTTGCTAGTAATAACATCTTTTGTCTTAATGCCTAGTCTGTCTGATATTAGTCTAACCCCTAAAGATTTCTTCTGGTTGCTATTTTCATCATATGTATTTTATACATATTTTTACTTTCAATGCATTTCTACCCTTGAACCTAAAGTATGTTGCTTATAGACAACATTTAGTTAGTTGGATTGTGTTTTTAAAAATTAATTATGTCAATTTTAGTCTTTTGATTAGAATGATTTTTTTATAATTTATTTAATATAATTTATTTAATATTTAATATAATTACTGGTCAAGTAAGATCAATATCTACCAGTTCCATTTGTTTTCTGTATCTCTAATGTAATTTTTCAATGTCTTCTCCCTGTGTGTTCATTCCTATATATTTTCCGCTAATGAATTCTGACTTAAATATTGTCCAGCGTGATGTCATTATCACACCATTATTTCTTTTACTGTTTTTAATGATTGCATGGGGATTAAAATTAACACATCTCTAAAATTTTGGGAACATTGTTTTGCTGAATAAAATTTTTTTCGTTGGGTAGTTATTTTTCTGTTAGTACTTTGAAAATACCTTCCACCGTCTCTTCTCTCCTATGTTTCTGGGAAGGAATCAAACAACTGCCTTAGCAATGATCCATGGAACTTAACTTTGTTAAGTCAGAGATTTTTTTTCCCTTTGTCTTTCAAGAATTTGATTTTAATATGTCAGGTATGAATCACTTTGAGTTTATCTCATTTATATTTCATTGTACTTCTAGGATATGTGGATTAGTGTTTTTCATCAAATTCCAAGATTTTCTGGCCATTATCTCTTCAAATATTCTCTCTGCTACTTTTTCCTCCCTTCTTTCACTGAAATGCTCATTATTTATATGTTGATGAATCTTTAGATTACCTAAAATACCTGAGACTGTTCATTTTCCTTCATTTTTTTTCCTTTTTGTTCTTCAGACTTGATTATTTCAATAGGCCTATCATTAACATCACTGATTCTTCTACCACATCAAATCTGACATTGAATCCCTCTAAAAAAATTTCTTTTTCAATTTGTAATTCTCAGCTCTATCATTTCTATTTGTGTTTCTTTTAAAATAAAATTGCCTATATCTTTATTGGTATTTTCTACTTGGTGAGTACTTGTTCTCATACTTTTCTTTAGTATTTTAGATATGGTGTTTTTATTTCACTGAATACATTTGAAATAACTGTGTTAAAGTCTTTTTCTAGTAAGCCTAACATGTGGACGGTCAAGACAGTTTTTCTTCACTGATTTCCCCCTATGTATAAACCATACATTCTTGTTTCTTTACCGCTCTCTCATCTCATGAGCATGCATACTCTCTCTCTGTACACACACACACACACACACACACACACACACACACACACTCGCACACACAGACTTCTGAAAGTAGACATTTAAAATAACAAGGCAGTTGAGTAAAATCAGCCTCTCTTTTCCAACATATTTGTTATTTATTTAATGATCTTTAACAAATTGCATAAAATACACTTTTTTTGTCATATATAACCACTCACATTTCTGCTCGGTTGGATTGGTGACAAGCTAATAATTGATAAAGAGATTTTCTTAAATGCCTGAAGTTAATAAGTCTAGCCTTTGCTTAAGGACTCCTCTCTCTCTCCATATATATATATATATATATATATATATATATATATATATGGGTTCCAAAACTCAAACTGAAAGTCTGTAACGCTGCATAAACTTTCACTTCTTGCTTCCATAGGGTCTCAAAGCTATCCAGAGATAAGAGCTCAAGCTCTTTTTAGATCATACTCAGATAGGTGTATAGCTTATATATACAAGTATTTCTATAGTTTCCAGGTATATGTCAGAAAATTTTAAAGTGTCAATGAGCATTGACATACCTAAGATTTTTCTGCTATATTTTTTGATTGGTTTCTTTTTTGTTCCAAATTCTTATTACTGCCTCAGACAACTGCAATGTAATACAATTGCCACTGATTGTTTTTGATAAATACCTTCAGGGAAAAGGTTGCTCATACTATGTTTGAATCAGGTGAAAAAAGAATGTCTTTCAAGTGGCAGTTTCCAGGGAACTGGCAGACTGGTAAAATACAGTATTCTGGGACCCCTCCATTTTCTGCTATACTATAATTGTGGGGTTATTGGTTTTCAAGGTTACATCAGCACTGAGGATGGGGGAATGAAACAGGGTATGTTAAAATACCATAAAATTTGCTTTTTTATGGAAATTCAATTGCTTTGCTTCAGTAAACTCTCTTCATGGCAAGATATTAGTTAATATTAAGAGTTCTGAGAAATTTGATTTCAACAATTTTTGCTTTGTGAAGACACAGAGTTATTCTGGTCTGTTTATCCTTCAACACATTTCTTAAGATTCCTTGCTTTCTCTTTTTTCAGAGTGGAGTAATAATACCTGACCTAGCTCATTTTAAGTTTATGGCAAGAACTAAATGGGATAATACACCTGGAGCATAAAGAGTTCAAAGTAAGGGCAAGTTGAAATTGAATATACACTGTTATAGTTCTTTTTGTTAGGGTAGATATTAGTTAGCGTTCTGGCAGAGATGCCCAGCTCTCCTCAATATTTGTGCTTCCTCATACAGCATGAAGAGTTGTTGCTTCATAATGATTTCTTAGATGGGGGGCTATATTTTCACCCTACCTTTTATATCTCAGAGGGATCATGCAGTTGTTCACACCAATGGATTATATGCAATGTGTTGAAATGAGTCTGGATTCTAGATAATTACTTGAAAGAGCATCTATTCTAATTTTTATTATTTTTTATTTTTGAGAAATAGACTTTTATTTGTTTAATCCATTCATGCATTTTTTAAGTTCATTTGTTATAGTTGATAGGATTACCTTAGTACCAAAGGCAGCCCTATGAAAGCACTGATGCTGCAAGATAAGGTTAATATTGTGTTGAAACATTATCCTGTATATAATTGTGACAGTATGTTAAGTTTATTTTACTTTATTGTGTGTATATGAGGGTCTCAGAGTGAGGACCACTGCTCTAGAGTCAGTCAGTATAGGATAGACAAGGCTGTATGGAATTAGTGAAACTCTCTTTGGACAAAGGAGGAATTTTATAGTTCTCGGGTTGAGGATGATAATTTGTCTACCAAGGAGAAGACCCTCACAAGAATTAATTAGTAGCCCTTAACTTTCAAGATTTAAAACTGAGAAATTCTGGGTTCCTTTGATGTAGCAGAGGAATATTTCTCTAGACAAAGGTTAGACTTTTAAAAAGAGACTATGTCAGGGTGGAAAAAATCTCACTAGTGGATTGATGTTAACTCTCGAGAGTCATTCTAGGAGTGAAAAATGACAGAAAAAAATTTAGAAAATGTCTTAAGGTAGAAGCTGAAGGTACTTGCAGCAGTTCGGGATACCTAGAAGTTACCCAAGGGACCCCTCAAATCAAAAAATGGGCAAGGGAACCAAGAGTTTGGCCAGTGAGGGTTACATAAAGAAAAGTTCTTTGTTGCTTTATTGTGACACACATTTCTGATTGAACCATCAGGCTTTTGAAACCTGAAGAAACGTGACCTGTACACATATCTGTGATGAGTTGGGTTAGCAGCTTATAATGGAGATAGAAAAAGATGCTGTGATTTGCGTCTGTTCTTTGCTCATTCTGTCTCATTGTCTGAAGCTCACTTTATTTCCTTCTGTTTGACCACTGGGACTAGAGATCTATAGATGAAGTTCTGAGAAATCCAGGGGGATGTGGTAATAAGAAACTGTTTCCTATTGATCTCCTCCCCTCCCAGGAAGTTTTGTATTTGGATTGTTTTGGGCATGGGGGGAATGGATTGAGGGCAAACTCTCAGTAACTTCCATTTTCAGGAGCTTTGTGGTTTACACTCAAAACTCAATGAACTGATAATGATGGCAAGCGGAGGTTAAATCTCCATCTCATCATCAAACTGGGAAGAATAAAGAATTTGTATTCAGTCACACAATGTGGAATGAAGGCAGCTTTTAAAATGATTACTTAGGGTGCTTTTTTTCACACAGCCTCTGGTTAGTTGTCTGTGATAAAGTCAGCTCAAAAGAAACTTTTGACTAGATATATAATAAATGAGAAATGCCCTTGGGAAAAGGGAAACACCTGTTTTTTTCCCCACTCAATTCAATTCCTCCCCATTAATTACTCGGGAATATTTAGGTGGCAGACAAGAAGAGTAGTGCACCCGCAGCCCTAGCCTCTGCTCAACATAAATCCCTTTGGCATTTTAAAATTAAAGAGGTTTTGTTTTTTCTCCTTTAGCAAACAGGTTTGCTTTTATACTGCCTCTGTGGGTCCATGGGAATAGCCTGTACCTGAACATACCCAGGCCCCAGTGTGAAAGCCTGATGTGGGAATGATCCATAGAAAGGAGAATGCTTTTGCTTTTGACCAAACATGGGTCTGGGCACTGCAGTGCAGAGAATTTGCCCAGTCTGTTACACAGTCTCTGCCCTGTGTCCTCTGTGTCAGATAGCTGTGCTTTCTTTAGCATGATGTTTCCAGGGAGTGACTTGTCAGAAACCTCAAGTGCTTTTCCTTTAGTGCAGAAGGTCCCTGCCCCAGGATGGTAGCCATAGCAGAAACGACTCAAAGGGAGATGTTTCATAAACATCCTCTCCCTTAAATCCATTCTACTCTTCACTATAGCTTTGCAAGAAAGTTTTATGGCCACTTCTTACAAAAGTTTAAAAATGTCTCCTTTCCACTTAATTTACTTTCCAATTTCTTACTCATTCTTGGCTCTTGGCTTTATTTCACTTCTGCAAGAGCTGAAGGTAATAATATCATTTAATAGTCATATATACACCTTCCCACATGAGGGCTACATCCCTGTTACATTATATGTCTGCAACTCCCCATTTTATTCCTTGAAATCAAGAGGAAATCCCACCACAGAAAGTGCAAGATAATTAGTTTGGCTACTGTTTGCTGCAGAAAGCGTTTTGAGTTGGCTCTGTTCACAGCCCTCAGTCTGCAGACTGGGCCTCCGCTGCAGTGGAGGGAACAGTGAGGGCTGTGGCCTGCTGGCTGCAGCCAGACCCAGGCTCACTCACCACAAGCCCTTAATTGTTTATTAATGAAGCTTTCGCCAAACAAATCTACACATTGTCTAAACCCTCTGTCTCCCAGCACATTCCAGCCCGCCCACGAAAGTGCACCGCGGGGTTCCTCTATGAAAATCTCATTCCATCCTTGGCAGAGTTGGTTAGGATTTTACCTTTTTTAAAAAACAAAACAAAACAAAACTCTTATTGGCTGAACAAGCTAAATTTGAGCTTGCTGCCCCTCCTCTTTAAATGACAACACAGGTGTCAGCACTCAAGGACCAGTTGCCATGTCTTTGTCCCTTGTTTCCTCAGGAAGTGTTCCTTTCTGCTTCAGCTGGTAGGCCTAGGGCAGGAAACCCTGTGGAAACTTCTTCCAAACACCCAGTGGATGGAGCAATCCAGCAAGAATAAGTTAATGGTTGCTGCTTGGTATTTGAACATCATTTAATGAGTGCCCAGAATTCATCTGTAAATGCACATTGTTAATTTAGGGCCTGCTATTCATTAATTAGGGGTTTAGTGGCAAGTGCCACTGAGCTATCTGCAATGTTTAAGGTTATGTCAAGCCCTAGTAAACGGCTTGCTGATAACAGGCTGCATCCATCTTCATTACCCGGCCACTCCTGTCTGACTTTGCTCAGCATCTTCGAAGGGCTATGCCTCTTGGATCTGAAGAATTAAACTTTTATCTAAACCAGATTCTGCTCTTTCACCTCTTCTGATTCCTTGAGTACTTCCCATTTATTTTGCCTAAATGACATCTGATTACCTAACATGGAATGGAGCAAGGTCTTAACCTAAAACAGCCTGCGGACCTCAGTTCTCAGCTGGAGAATTCCAGCGGGTTAACGCTAAGGAAATCCTTACATTTCCATTTCATCTGATACAGGCCTCAGCGTAAAAGAAATTGTTTCTGGTTTTTCTTCTCATAAGGTTGTAGTTCCAATAGATATTTTTTAAACCAGAGAAATACAGGAAATTAATTTTAAACCCAGAGAATAAATGTCCCTATTGGTTCCAGTTTACTTTTGCAGTGTTTCTCTTTCTGAAAATATGTATCATTTGAGGCAATGATGGGGCCAGATGAAATAATTCCACCTCTCTAAAAAGTCCTGCACACTGAGCCTCTGATGCACAAATGCAGAGGGACGTGCCCAGTCATCAGCGGGGCTGTAAAACCTGGATGCTTCTGGATTCTAGTTACACCACTGAAGCGGGCAGCAAGAGCAGGAATTCGGGGTGAGACTTTCTTAAAGACAATTATGTAAGTACAAGTTTGTTTATCCTTCAAATGTTATGTTAGAGGACTTGCATTAAAAACCTACTTCCATTGACAGATGGTGTCTCTAAGTAGTTGACTCTGAGAAGGGAGAGAGCTACCTGGCATGGCTGTTTAACACATTAGGGTGCTTGCAGGGAGAGCTACTGCTCCCCTGAACCATGGTTCAATTTTAAGCATCACTGGCCGGGATGGGTTATTGTGACTATGTCAAGAAGTGAGCTTGAGAGCCTGATGCTCAGTATGTGTGAGGGAGAGGGGAGGAGGAGGAGGAGGAGAATGATAGCCCAAAGGAGGGTATTTGAAAACCTTTGCACCACTGAGCTGGCACACTTATCACAGGGTGACAGTATACAGTGGGCCTGCAGCGCATTGCTCTTTGTGGTGCATGCTGCCAACTGGCTTAGAAAATACAGATCCCCTTCTCAGATAGAAGGCAGGAGGCAGAATGTCAGCAGACTGACATTCCCAACAATGGGACTTCCTTGGGCTCAGCATGTGTGAGTTGGGTCCCAACCCCGTCTGCGGTCCCTAGTCCTTCTCAGAGAAGGTCCTCTTTCCCCAACCATTACCTCCAACCTTTCTGGGGCTACCTTGGGACTAGAGCGGCCCAAATGCCATCTTCTTGTCTCCCTTCCTTTTAAAATTTGCGATTAAATTTCGCAGCAGAGCGATTTTTATAAAAACTGTTGTATTGGTGGATGATCTTGTCCTGCATCTTACTAAATACAAAATAGAAAATGCCCCCAGAGACTGTGGTGAGGGAAAAAAAGGTTCCCTTTATAACATTTAGTCAGGAAGTTATCTACATTATGTGTGATTGAAAGAGACAATCTTAAGCTCCAGATTTCTTAAATGTACCGTAATGATGTGCTGGACACTTGAAGTAAGAGCCCTTGAAGCCGGTGTGCTGTTGGCTAAAGCGCACTTTCTCTTTGGGAAGGAGAAAGCCAATATACTGTGGTGGCAGAAGGAACAATGGAGCCTATGAAACAGAGGTCAGAGCTGAAGGTTTCTGCTAGAAGCAAACTATATATACACAGGTATTTTAGTTTTTTTTATTCAGATAGAAATTCTGCTGTAGGACCTGGAGCATTGCATGCAGACCACTGGTAAGAAAAGCACTCCATTGTTCAATTTTTATTATTCAATATTGTATTAAAATTTTTTTAGGTTCTTTAGGTCAAGGCGACCTTTAAAAGGTTAAAAGCTATTCAACAGGGTTACCATATCCATAAAAGCAAATGAGATTAAGCCTAAAGACTGATGGAGGGAAAAACAATAATTTAGATAAACTGCCACTGTCTCAAAAATGTTTTGACTTTTGCCAGAGGAAGGGAATTCAAAGGTTCTTGGATTGGCTGTCATATCAAAGAAAAATTCATTAAATTTGAAGCAATTATTTTTGTGCTTTTCATTGTTTGGTGTGTTTTAGACTAGATTCCACCTTCAGTAACATTCTTTATAATGGTTTAGGAAATGTAATTGCATGGCTCCAACTTCCATCTGTCAACTATTGACCTTGTTGGTTGGGCATCTGAAACATTCAGACACTGTTGTCATGGAAAGAATTATGATATTTCAATCGAATGTATTGCAAAGTTAACAAATCCATAACATGATCTGGATCACATGGAAGAGTTTTAGAAGATGTGTTTCAGAGACCTCAAGGAAAGTGGGTGAGACATTCCCATTAATGTTTATCTTCACTGCTTGGCATTAATTGTGAAAGCTACAATATTGCAGCAGAAGAGCTAGATTTGAATCTTGCATTTGAAGCAAATATTCCAAATCAAAATATGAGAGTCAGCAACTGATACCATAATAATTATTTGTTTCCAACATGAAAATATGCTTTTATCTCATAAATTGACTTGATAGCAAATTTTGGAATGTCTGACCTTATTGGATCTCTTTGGGTTTTGATTGAAGTACTTAAAGATAGGCTTTTTGTCTGTTTTTTGTTACCAAGCTCAAGAAACTAAGCCTGCTTAAAAGCTGGGATTCTTAGTTAGCGTTGATGGATCAGTTAAAGAGGTGATGGAAGTAATCAGGATGAGTTGATACTTACTAGAAAGTCTAAGCATATAGAACAGTAAATTTCCTGATGTTAAAGAGAAATGAGTTGCTACAAAAGTTTAATTTTATCTGCTATAGAAACTGGGTCTAGCCTGACAAAATTAAAATGAATAGAAATAACATTCTGGACACTTAAATTCTATTTTCAGTGTTTTGTGTCTGAACAAATAAGTATTCCAAGTAAATAAGGAGAGCTAAAATTTCTTTTTCATGAGATATACTCTTTAACAAAAAGTTTTTGTGTTATGTCTCTTTCACTTTACAAATGCTAAAAGGAGAGTAGTGTTTGAGATGACTGTGGGTGTTAAAAAATAACCTGATTTCTTGGATCATAAAATAACAAAACAAAGCTGATGCATGTGAAAAGAGTTAAAAACTGTGATTTGGTTGGTGTTGCCTGAGGAAAATTTTTTATATGAAAACAAAAATTTACAGATGAATAAATTAGAGGGTGATTATTCATATTGTAAAAGAGTATTTAAAGAATTCCCTTAGGATTCCTTTAAAGGCTGAGCTCCACTAGTTCATGTAAGTGTTTGTGTGCAAATCATTAACTATTTGACTGGCAGGTAGTAAGAGCAAAGGGGAAGAAGAGAATGTTCAAGAAGTAGAGGACTCACCAACACCTGAGACTTACAGAGCCTCAGGATAAACATAGGTGAAAAAAATCAAAGTGAAAATGATATTTTTTGCAGGGTAAGATTTATATACTAGAACTCTTAGAGGCAGACTGATTTTGAATGTCAGCTCTACCATTGATTCACCTGTGTGACTTTGAATATATAACTTGACCTTTCTGAACACCAACCTTCTAGGATTGTGTGAGTGTTCACATATAAACACATATACAGAAATAATACTTAGTATTCTGGCACATAGTGAATGTTGTATACATGGTTCTAAGATGACTTTGGAACAAGTCATTTTAAAATATCAGATATTTTCCAAAGAACGAATTATTAGTATAATCATGAGACTTGAAGTGATTTACAAAAACAACATACTCTCTCAAAGGAACAAAAGAACATTGAGAAACGAATACTTCTTTCTTCTTAGATTTCTCAAGAAAGTCAATCTGAAATTTAACCTTCTATAAATTACTGTTCAACCTTCAGTGTCCTGGGGTTTGAAATAATTTCTAAGATTGGAAAGCATATAGAGGCAATCAACAGTTAGTATCTGTTGATTATTTTCTTCTTAGAAGGCTCCAATTCACTGATTATTACTGGCGTCATTTTTAAGAACTATAATTTTTGAAGCATAGCTTGCCTATTGTGGGAAGAAAACTTCTTGTTGGGTTGGCTATGGACAAAATTAATCTCTTCCCATGCATTTCCTCCAGTGTGTCTGTACATGCAGAATTCTGTGCTTGAGATGATGCTAATTGATAATTTCTGAAGGAACAATCCACAATAGGTATATCAGTTGTCTCTCTTAGACTCATCAAATGGTTGGAGTTTGACAGATTTCTAACCAGAAGCAACAAAAGTAGGTATCAAAGTTGGAGTATGTGTGTGAGTGCAGAGCCAGGGAGATGAAGGGAAGAGTGAAATCCTTTGCAGCAGAGGGGGCACACACTAGAGACCCGCCGTTCTTCAATTGGCTTCAGATTGTCCAAGGAAAAGCCCAAATTGTTACAAGTGCCAGGGTGATGTTAATTAAATTATAAAATGTTCTTTTACAGTGTGCTCCATCTGTGCCCCCATAAACTCCTCTTCTACATAGGGTAGGCCTCACTCTCTGACCAGTCCATTTGTCATACTGAAGACCCACATTCTCTCACACTCTATCCCACTTCCCCGTTGGATACAGGTTGAATAAAAGTATGCTTTCTGGTCCTCACACATAGTTTATGTGAGTGAATGCTGATGGAAATGGGTAAGTAAATAGTTTTTAAGTGCAGGAGATCAAATTACTTCCTTCACAATTTGAAATTCTTGACAGCTCTGGAATACTACGTTTTTTTCATGTGTTTAAGTGGGTTGATCTTTACCTAGCTTCACAGCATATTGTCAAGTTGTTCACTTTCTATATGTTATTCTTTGGTTAAAAAAAATAGCTTAAGGAATTTAATTCATATTAGGGGAAAATTTTTCAAGTCCAGAAAACGTAAAATTGTAATGATCTATCAGTGTTTTTATTTCTGACTTTAGCTATACAGAAAAAAAGGACAAAACTTTGTTTAAGCGGGAACAAATTTAGTTGCCATTAGTTAAATAATGATCTTTTACTGGTATTTCCTGAGTATTCAATAGCCATTATATATTAGCACTAAGAAATTAAGTTTTGTTAAATGTTGCTAAACACAATTTCTCCTAAGGTGACCTAGTCTCACAGTTTTAACCTCCTGATATATTTTCTCATTATATATGTATCCACCACAGATGTGACTAAAGTATCCTGAGAAAATTCACTTTTTAAATTTTTTATTTAATGTCTGTGTTTACTTAGAGACAGTAAGTTCTATCATCCTAGGGTTTTATCTTCTGATTTATTGTAGATAAGGGGCTTAGCACACAGCAGACATAGTAGGTGCTCATGAAAAAAAAATTGAAGCAACCAATATAAGTCAATTCACATAAATTTTCTTTGCTTATTCTGCTTAGTGGTTTCATTGAAATTGTTAAAATTTTCTTTTTGTATTGAATGTTGCATAAGCAATAATGAAAATACTAAAATGTGCATAGATGGGAAGGGGATGAAAGTAAAATATATCCTCACTGTCCTCTACTGATTTTCAAAGGTGTCTAAAAGCAATGACTCTAACTGCTACTCTTTTTAACTTCGATACTTTCTACATTGATACTTTCTACATTTCAAACAATGTATAGTATTCTTGGTTTTCTTAAGAGTTTAGCTTATGTCTGTTGATTTCTGGAGAAAAGAGGAGAAATTTCATGTACTAACACTTTTCACTTTCCCCTTTTCCCCTGCTGTTCTTTAAATCCTGGTTTTGTTAGGTTTTTATTTTCTGTTTGGTTTGTTTGTTTGTTTGTTGTTTAAAGATTTACTCTCTGTTATCTGTATTGTTTTACACTATAGTTGACTAGTGTTTTCCAATGCTAGCTTCATACTGGCTACATTTGCCCCATTTTAGGTGAGATAAAGGAATTAGTACACCCACAAGTCTTTCTTTTCTTCTCTGTTGACTTCTTTAGGGAAATCATTGCATTTTATATTTTCAGTGTTTAAAGCAATTTTCATGTTAATATTATTATTATTTACATTTACAGATTGGTATGATTACTTTTGCAATATTTATAATTTGGCTTTCCATACAGTGCCATTCATTTAAATGTCTGAATATCTGAAATGTTCTATATTTAAACACTATGGTTATACTATACTATTTAGAACTTACTAGGCACATGGAAAAAGCAATGTAACTCCATTTAGTTTCAAAATACCAAAGTATAAGTGTTATACTTATACTTATAAGTATATATATATACATACATACATACACACTCATACACTATATTGTGCATATTATGTATACACAATTCTTCAGAATAATATCAGTTTTATACATTGCTATAATTTCCCTCTACATCAGTTTTTTGCTATGCATATTATCTTTAGCACACCTCCTTTAATATAAAAATTTTTTTCTCTTTAAAGACCTTTGATTTCCTTCTAAGATATGCTCATTAGTTTCTTGGTCTACTGCTTATTCTGAGATTTATTTCATTGTATTTCTTGATTAGATTAATTATTATTATGTTCCTATTCTTTCTCTTTCTTTAATTTGCTTTTTATATTTCTGGAGTACATCCTCATATTTTCCTTAGACAAAGTAAAGGAGAAGCAAACTCTCTGAGTTCATTTATATGTAAACAATGTCTTTACTTTCTATGTTTTTATTTATAATTGCTTTTGATGTAGAATTCCAAGTTTAAAATTGTTTTGTAGTCTTTTAAAATCCTATATTGTTGATAAAATATTGGGTCCATCTGATGCTCACTTCTTTTTGAGTAAACTATTTGTTTTTCTTTCTTTGAGAGTTTTTAGAAATTCTCATGCTCAGTGTTCTGAAACTAAAATATATAACTGGTGCATTTTTTCTATTTGACATTTTTGGGGTTTGTCAATTGTTAACATTTTTTCATCTTGGGGCAGTTTTCATAACCGATTTTCTTTTACTTTTTTTTAATTATTATTTTAACTCAATTGTTTATATTATCTTCTGAACCAGCTCTTAGGTATTGGGTCATCTGAATCTCAGTTCTGTATCAGTGATTTTCAAATTTAAATAAATATAAATCCCTCAGGGATTTTATTTATTTTTTTATTATCTATCTATCTATCTATCTATCTATCTATCTATCTATCTATCTATCTATCTATCTATCTATCTAT